>SEMN01001968.1:0-18837 GCA_005408345.1 Macquaria australasica | reverse complement strand
TGCTTGGGGAGGCTCGTGTGTGTGCGTGTGTTATTTTCTTCTCATCTTCTTCACATTCTGCTTGGGGAGGCTCGGCCCAACCTCCCCCTGGCATCTCTGGTCGCGTGCGCGCTCTGACTTGGTGGTCCTGGTACCCGGTCGGTGGCGTGTGTGTGTGTGGGGAGTGTGAGCTCTGCGCGCTGTGGTCGTGCGCTCCCCGGCGTGCGCTGCGCTCCCCGACGTGCGCAGGTGTGCTTCGGGCCCTCCAATGCTGCTTGCAGCTTTAATTATTATTATTATTTTTCTTCCGCGTCTTTGACTGCAAAATTGGGTGCCTGAACGTGCTCCGATTCTCGGGAAAATTTGCACGCACGTGTGTTATTGCGAAAATAGAGGTCTGACATGGGTTCGGAGCAGGGGGGGGGGGGAGAAAAATTGTTAGCGCCACCTATCTGCTAAAAACTCAATGCCCCCCACTTTCGCTTTGAGCTAATTTCACCAAATTGAGTGTGCATATGTATCATGCCCATACCTAAATATAAGCCTCTTGGACCCCTACTCTAAACCCAACAGGAAGTCGGGTATTTTTCATAAAGTGGTCATTTTTAGTCCTCAGCACCCCCTTTCCATGCCTCGTACTTTCGCGAACTAGCCCTACAGATTTTATCCTATCGCCTTCAAACTTGGCCTATGCCCTCGTGACAAGTTGGGCACCCAAGCTTACTCAAATCTTGCTATTTGCTACAACGGTGTGCCCGTGACGCGGCGTGGAAGTTAGGTGTCTGGCCGCCAAACAGGAAGTGGTCTATAACTGGACTGTACATTGACCTACAAGCCCCAAACTTACCACGTGCCAAGCCCCCCCCGCCCTGAACACATCTATATGCTCATTTTCAGCCACAGTCATAGCGCCACCTAGTGACGGCAGGAAGTGTCACGTTTTACAGTCGGACATGCATCTCAGAGTGGGTTGAGCAGAACAACCTCAAAATTGGCCCCTAAAGCCTAAAAGACATTGATGATGCAGGACAGCGAATAAAATCGCGATTTGATCGGAGGGCCTGGTCTCGGCGGGGCGGCGAATGTCGATGGTCCATCATGAAAATTCAAACTGCTGTAACTTGGCTGAAAATGATCACATCTTGTCCATATTCCTCACGGTGGATGACATTCCCGGCCTGAACGCATGTAGGGGTCAATTTTGAATCAAAGTCATAGCGCCACCTATTGACGGCAGGACATGTCACGTTTTACATTCTGACATACAAATCCCAGTGGGTTGAGCAGAACTGCCTCCAAAGTGGCCACTAAAGCCTCAAGATGTTCATGATGCTTGACAGCGAAAATTGTGCCGTTTCACCAAAGGGCGCGGTCTCAGCGGCGCGGCGAATGCCGATGGTCCATCATGACAATTCAAACTGCTGTAACTTTGCTGAAAATGATCCCATCTTTTCCATATTCCTCACGGTGGATGACATTCCCGGCCTGAACACATGTAGGGGTCAATTTTGAATCAAAGTCATAGCGCCACCTATGTACACACAATTTACCGTGTTTTTACATGTAAAAATCAAAGCCCCCCCCTTAAAATTGGACGTAAAAGTATGAAATTCATGTGGCTTATGCGTCATGTCCAGACCTACAAAAAAGCCTCTTGGAGTCGTACTCTAAAGCCAACAGGAAGTCAGTTATTTTTCATAAACTGTTAATTTTCATGCCTCCTTCTTATCTTAACTGCTCCTACAGATTTTATGTGATCCACTTCAAACTTGCCCTATGCCCTCTTGACAAGTTGGGCACCCAATGATACTGAAATCTTGCAATTTGCTACAACGGCGTGCCCGTGACGTGCCTTTCAGCTTTCATGTCTGTCATGTGTCATTAATGCTCCTGTAATGAATTGATTCTTCCACCGGAGGGCAGTGTTGGTTTACTAATGGATAGACCTGCATGAGAACACACAGGGAGGATGACAGGAGACAGGACTGACTCTGAGTGAGTGATGTTTGTCTTTGTCAGTATTTCTAAACTTGAGCTCAATGAGCTCTGCACTCTGTCGATGTCAGTGTTTGCATGTTTATTTAAGTCAGTTATTCTGTCATTCCACTTGGTGGATTGATTTTTAGGCCAGGTGAATCATGCTTCAGACCAGTTCAATTTAGTTCACAACCCAATGTGCTGGAGATACATAGTTTTACTATGTCAATTCACTGTCTCCTCTGCAGCCTCTCTGACCTGCTGTGTGTGTGTGTGTGTGTGTGTGTGTATGTCAGTGTTTGCATGTTTATTTTTGCTCTTTATTATTGTTAAGGAACTACATGTGTCTTTTCAAATATGTCTTTTCATAAGGCTGTACTGAGACAGTGGAATGTTTTTGAGCATATAAGCAGAACAACAGTTATGTATGTGTGTCATATTTTAGCATGACAATCTCCATTTGATCCGCTCTCGTTGTCACACTCAAACAACTGTCTCGCGTCTCGCGTTTGTACATTACTACAGCACGCACTTTCCCAGTTTCTCCACAGCAGACGGATGGTACAGTGGTCAGTGCGCTCGCTTCGTAATCAGAGGACGCCGGTTCGAATCCACCTTGGGGATACCCCTTTGGTCTCTGTTGAATACTGTTTGCTTATCTGTTTTGCTCAGAATAAGGGCTCTCCTGCTTGGGGAGGCTCGTGTGTGTGTTATTTTCTTCTCATCTTCTTCTCATTCTGCTTGGGGAGGCTCGGCCCAACCTCCTCCCTGGCATTTCTGGTCGCGTGCACGCTCTGACTTGGTGGTCCTGGTACCCGGTCGGTGGCGTGTGTGTGTGTGGGGAGTGTGAGCTCTGCGCGCTGTGGTCGTGCGCTCCCCGGCGTGCGCTGCGCTCCCCGACGTGCGCAGGTGTGCTTCGGGCCCTCCAATGCTGCTTGCAGCTTTAATTAGGGCCCGAAGCACCGAAAGTCGGTGCAAGGACCTATTGAAATTCAAGGAATTATTATTAGGGCCCGAAGCACCGAAAGTCGGTGCAAGGACCTATTGAAATTCAAGGAAGTATTATTATTATTATTATTTTTCTTCTCCGTCTTTGAGGGCAAAAATGGGTGCCTGAACGTGCTCCGATTCTCGGGAAAATTTGCACGCACGTGTGGTTTGGCGAAAATTCTTCTTTGACATGGGTTCGGAGCAGGGGGGGGGGGGAGAAAAATTGTTAGCGCCACCAATCTGCGAAAATCTCAATGCCCCCCACTTTCGCTTTGAGCTAATTTCACCAAATTGAGTGTGCATATGTATCATGCCCATACCTAAAAATAAGCCTCTTGGACCCCTACTCTAAAACCAACAGGAAGTCGGGTATTTTTCATAAAGTGGTCATTTTTAGGCCTCAGCACCCCAAGTCCATGCCTCGTACTTTCGCGAACTAGCCCTACAGATTTTATCCGATCGCCTTCAAACTTGGCCTAGGCCCTCGTGACAAGTTGGGCACCCAAGCTTACTCAACTCTTGCTATTTGCTACAACGGTGTGCCCGTGACGCGGCGTGGAAGTTAGGTGTCTGGCCGCCAAACAGGAAGTGGTCTATAACTGGACTGTACATTGACCTACAGGCCCCAAACTGACCACGTGCCATGCCCCCCCCACCCTGAACACATCTATATGCTCATTTTCAGCCACAGTCATAGCGCCACCTAGTGACAGCAGGAAGTGTCACGTATTACAGTCGGACATGCATCTCAGAGTGGGTTGAGCAGAACAACCTCAAAATTGGCCCCTAAAGCCTAAAAGACATTGATGATGCAGGACAGCGAATAAAATCGCGATTTGATGGGAGAGCCTGGTCTCGGCGGGGCGGCGAATGTCGATGGTCCATCATGAAAATTCAAACTGCTGTAACTTGGCTGAAAATGATCACATCTTGTCCATATTCCTCACTGTGGATGACATTCCCGGCCTGAACGCATGTAGGGGTCAATTTTGAATCAAAGTCATAGCGCCACCTATTGACGGCAGGACATGTCACGTTTTACATTCTGACATACAAATCCCAGTGGGTTGAGCAGAACTGCCTCAAAAGTGGCCACTAAAGCCTCAAGATGTTCATGATGCTTGACAGCGAAAATTGTGCAGTTTCACCAAAGGGCGTGGTCTCAGCGGCGCGGCGAATGCCGATGGTCCATCATGAAAATTCAAACTGCTGTAACTTGGCTGAAAATGATCCCATCTTTTCCATATTCCTCACGGTGGATGACATTCCCGGCCTGAACACATGTAGGGGTCAATTTTGAATCAAAGTCATAGCGCCACCTATTGACGGCAGGACATGTCACGTTTTACATTCTGACATACAAATCCCAGTGGGTTGAGCAGAACTACCTCAAAAGTGCCCACTAAAGCCTCAAGATGTTCATGATGCTTGACAGCGAAAACTGTGCCTTTTCACCAAAGGGCGTGGTCTCAGCGGCGCGGCGAATGCCGATGGTCCATCATGACACTTAAACTGCTGTAACTTGGCTGAAAATGATCAGATCTTTTCCATATTCCTCACGGTGGATGACATTCCCGGCCTGAACACATGTAGGGGTCAATTTTGAATCAAAGTCATAGCGCCACCTATGTACACACAATTTACCGTGTTTTTACATGTAAAAATCAAAGCCCCCCCCTTAAAATTGGACGTAAAATTATGAAATTCATGTGGCTTATGCGTCATGTCCAGACCTACAAAAAAGCCTCTTGGAGTCGTACTCTAAAGCCAACAGGAAGTCAGTTATTTTTCATAAACTGTTAATTTTCATGCCTCCTTCTTATCTTAACTGCTCCTACAGATTTTATGGGATCCACTTCAAACTTGCCCTATGCCCTCTTGACAAGTTGGGCACCCAATGATACTGAAATCTTGCAATTTGCTACAACGGCGTGCCCGTGACGTGCCTTTCAACTTTCATGTCTGTCATGTGTCATTAATGCTCCTGTAATGAATTGATTCTTCCACCGGAGGGCAGTGTTGGTTTACTAATGGATAGACCTGCATGAGAACACACAGGGAGGAGGACAGGAGACAGGACTGACTCTGAGTGAGTGATGTTTGTCTTTGTCAGTATTTCTAAACTTGAGCTCAATGAGCTCTGCACTCTGTAGATGTCAGTGTTTGCATGTTTATTTAAGTCAGTTGTTCTGTCATTTCACTTGATGGATTAATTTTCAGCCCAGGTGAATCATGCTTCAGACCAGTTCAATTTAGTTCACAACCCAATGTGCTGGAGATACATACTTTTACTATGTCAATTCACTGTCTCCTCTGCAGCCTCTCTGACCTGCTGCATGTGTGTGTGTGTGTGTGTGTATGTCAGTGTTTGCATGTTTATTTTTGCTCTTTATTATTGTTAAGGAACTACATGTGTCTTTTCAAATATGTCTTTTCATAAGGCTATGTTTGTACTGAGACAGTGGAATGTTTTTGAGCATATAAGCAGAACAACAGTTATGTATGTGTGTCATATTTTAGCATGACAATCTCCATTTGATCCGCTCTCGTTGTCACTCTCAAACAACTGTCTCGCGTCTCGCGTTTGTACATTACTACAGCACACAATTTCCCAGTTTCTCCACAGCAGACGGATGGTACAGTGGTCAGTGCGCTCGCTTCGTAATCAGAGGACCCCGGTTCGAATCCACCTTGGGGATACCCCTTTGGTCTCTGTTTGAATACTGTTTGCTTATCTGTTTTGCTCAGAATAAGGGCTCTCCTGCTTGGGGAGGCTCGTGTGTGTGTTATTTTCTTCTCATCTTCTTCTCATTCTGCTTGGGGAGGCTCGGCCCAACCTCCTCCCTGGCATCTCTGGTCGCGTGCGCGCTCTGACTTGGTGGTCCTGGTACCCGGTCGGTGGCGCGTGTGTGTGTGGGGAGTGTGAGCTCTGCGCGCTGTGGTCGTGCGCTCCCCGGCGTGCGCTGCGCTCCCCGACGTGCGCAGGTGTGCTTCGGGCCCTCCAATGCTGCTTGCAGCTTTAATTCTTATTATTATTTTTCTTCCGCGTCTTTGACTGCAAAAATGGGTGCCTGAACGTGCTCCGATTTTTGGGAAAATTTGCACGCACGTGTGTTATTGCGAAAATAGAGGTCTGACATGGGTTCGGAGCAGGGGGGGGGGGGAGAAAAATTGTTAGCGCCACCTATCTGCGAAAATCTCAATGCCCCCCACTTTCGCTTTGAGCTAATTTCACCAAATTGAGTGTGCATATGTATCATGCCCATACCTAAATATAAGCCTCTTGGACCCCTACTCTAAACCCAACAGGAAGTCGGGTATTTTTCATAAAGTGGTCATTTTTAGGCCTCAGCACCCCCATTCCATGCCTCGTACTTTCGCGAACTAGCCCTACAGATTTTATCCGATCGCCTTCAAACTTGGCCTATGCCCTCGTGACAAGTTGGGCACCCAAGCTTACTCAAATCTTGCTATTTGCTACAACGGTGTGCCCGTGACGCGGCGTGGAAGTTAGGTGTCTGGCCGCCAAACAGGAAGTGGTCTATAACTGGACTGTACATTGACCTACAGGCCCCAAACTTACCACGTGCCATGCCCCCCCCACCCTGAACACATCTATATGCTCATTTTCAGCCACAGTCATAGCGCCACCTAGTGACGGCAGGAAGTGTCACGTTTTACAGTCGGACATGCATCTCAGAGTGGGTTGAGCAGAACAACCTCAAAATTGGCCCCTAAAGCCTAAAAGACATTGATGATGCAGGACAGCGAATAAAATCGCGATTTGATCGGAGAGCCTGGTCTCGGCGGGGCGGCGAATGTCGATGGTCCATCATGAAAATTCAAACTGCTGTAACTTGGCTGAAAATGATCACATCTTGTCCATATTCCTCACGGTGGATGACATTCCCGGCCTGAACGCATGTAGGGGTCAATTTTGAATCAAAGTCATAGCGCCACCTATTGACGGCAGGACATGTCACGTTTTACATTCTGACATACAAATCCCAGTGGGTTGAGCAGAACTGCCTCAAAAGTGGCCACTAAAGCCTCAAGATGTTCATGATGCTTGACAGCGAAAATTGTGCCGTTTCACCAAAGGGCGTGGTCTCAGCGGCGCGGCGAATGCCGATGGTCCATCATGACAATTCAAACTGCTGTAACTTGGCTGAAAATGATCCCATCTTTTCCATATTCCTCACGGTGGATGACATTCCCGGCCTGAACACATGTAGGGGTCAATTTTGAATCAAAGTCATAGCGCCACCTATGTACACACAATTTACCGTGTTTTTACATGTAAAAATCAAAGCCCCCCCCTTAAAATTGGACGTAAAATTATGAAATTCATGTGGCTTATGCGTCATGTCCAGACCTACAAAAAAGCCTCTTGGAGTCGTACTCTAAAGCCAACAGGAAGTCAGTTATTTTTCATAAACTGTTAATTTTCATGCCTCCTTCTTATCTTAACTGCTCCTACAGATTTTATGGGATCCACTTCAAACTTGCCCTATGCCCTCTTGACAAGTTGGGCACCCAATGATACTGAAATCTTGCAATTTGCTACAACGGCGTGCCCGTGACGTGCCTTTCAACTTTCATGTCTGTCATGTGTCATTAATGCTCCTGTAATGAATTGATTCTTCCACCGGAGGGCAGTGTTGGTTTACTAATGGATAGACCTGCATGAGAACACACAGGGAGGAGGACAGGAGACAGGACTGACTCTGAGTGAGTGATGTTTGTCTTTGTCAGTATTTCTAAACTTGAGCTCAATGAGCTCTGCACTCTGTAGATGTCAGTGTTTGCATGTTTGTTTTTGCTCTCAGTTATGGTCAATTGTTATTTGGTTTTTGTTGGTAAATTATAGTGAAGTATGTTTAGCTAGAACATAGTATTTTTGTAACCTAAAAAGGTTGTTATTATATATTTGACACATGTGAATAAACGGACATATCCATTACTTTTTGGGTGTGAGTTATTTGTTTTTGAGGTTATCTTTTAATTGTGTTAAAAGATGTGAGTGCATTATTGTTAAGGAACTACATGTCTCTTTTCAAATATGTCTTTTGATAAGGCTATGTTTGTACTGAGACAGTGGAATGTTTTTGAGCATATAAGCAGAAGAACAGTTATGTATGTGTGTCATATTTTAGCATGACAATCTCCATTTGATCCGCTCTCGTCACTCTCGCACATTCGTACATTACTACAGCACACAATTTCCCAGTTTCTCCACAGCAGACAGATGGTACAGTGGTCAGTGCGCTCGCTTCGTAATCAGAGGACGCAGGTTCGAATCCACCTTGGGGATACCCCTTTGGTCTCTGTTGAATACTGTTTGCTTATCTGTTTTGCTCAGAATAAGGGCTCTCCTGCTTGGGGAGGCTCGTGTGTGTGTGTGTGTGTTATTTTCTTCTCATCTTCTTCTCATTCTGCTTGGGGAGGCTCGGCCCAACCTCCTCCCTGGCATCTCTGGTCGCGTGCGCGCTCTGACTTGGTGGTCCTGGTACCCGGTCGGTGGCGTGTGTGTGTGTGTGGGGGAGTGTGAGCTCAGCGCGCTGTGGTCGTGCGCTCCCCGGCGTGCGCTGCGCTCCCCGACGTGCGCAGGTGTGCTTCGGGCCCTCCAATGCTGCTTGCAGCTTTAATTATTAGGGCCCGAAGCACCGAAAGTCGGTGCAAGGACCTATTGAAATTCAAGGAATTATTATTAGGGCCCGAAGCACCGAAAGTCGGTGCAAGGACCTATTGAAATTGTAAGAGTTATTAGGGCCCGAAGCACCGAAAGTCGGTGCAAGGACCTATTGAAATTCAAGGAATTATTATTATTATTATTATTTTTCTTCTCCGTCTTTCAGGGCAAAAATGGGTGCCTGAACGTGCTCCGATTCTCGGGAAAATTTGCACGCACGTGTGGTTTGGCGAAAATTCTTCTTTGACATGGGTTCGGAGCAGGGGGGGGGGGGAGAAAAATTGTTAGCGCCACCTATCTGCGAAAATCTCAATTCCCCCCACTTTCGCTTTGAGCTAATTTCACCAAATTGAGTGTGCATATGTATCATGCCCATACCTAAATATAAGCCTCTTGGACCCCTACTCTAAACCCAACAGGAAGTCGGGTATTGTTCATAAAGTGGTCATTTTTAGGCCTCAGCACCCCCTTTCCATGCCTCGTACTTTCGCGAACTAGCCCTACAGATTTTATCCGATCGCCTTCAAACTTGGCCTATGCCCTCGTGACAAGTTGGGCACCCAAGCTTACTCAAATCTTGCTATTTGCTACAACGGTGTGCCCGTGACGCGGCGTGGAAGTTAGGTGTCTGGCAGCCAAACAGGAAGTGGTCTATAACTGGACTGTACATTGACCTACAGGCCCCAAACTTACCACGTGCCATGCCCCCCCCACCCTGAACACATCTATATGCTCATTTTCAGCCACAGTCATAGCGCCACCTAGTGACGGTAGGAAGTGTCACGTTTTACAGTCGGACATGCATCTCAGAGTGGGTTGAGCAGAACAACCTCAAAATTGGCCCCTAAAGCCTAAAAGACATTGATGATGCAGGACAGCGAATAAAATCGCGATTTGATCGGAGAGCCTGGTCTCGGCGGGCGGCGAATGTCGATGGTCCATCATGAAAATTCAAACTGCTGTAACTTGGCTGAAAATGATCACATCTTTTCCATATTCCTCACGGTGGATGACATTCCCGGCCTGAACGCATGTAGGGGTCAATTTTGAATCAAAGTCATAGCGCCACCTATTGACGGCAGGACATGTCACGTTTTACATTCTGACATACAAATCCCAGTGGGTTGAGCAGAACTGCCTCAAAAGTGGCCACGAAAGCCTCAAGATGTTCATGATGCTTGACAGCGAAAATTGTGCCGTTTCACCAAAGGGCGCGGTCTCAGCGGCGCGGCGAATGCCGATGGTCCATCATGACAATTCAAACTGCTGTAACTTGGCTGAAAATGATCCCATCTTTTCCATATTCCTCACGGTGGATGACATTCCCGGCCTGAACACATGTAGGGGTCAATTTGGAATCAAAGTCATAGCGCCACCTATGTACACACAATTTACCGTGTTTTTACATGTAAAAATCAAAGCCCCCCCCTTAAAATTGGACGTAAAATTATGAAATTCATGTGGCTTATGCGTCATGTCCAGACCTACAAAAAAGCCTCTTGGAGTCGTACTCAAAAGCCAACAGGAAGTCAGTTATTTTTCATAAACTGTTAATTTTCATGCCTCCTTCTTATCTTAACTGCTCCTACAGATTTTATGGGATCCACTTCAAACTTGCCCTATGCCCTCTTGACAAGTTGGGCACCCAATGATACTGAAATCTTGCAATTTGCTACAACGGCGTGCCCGTGACGTGCCTATCAACTTTCATGTCTGTCATGTGTCATTAATGCTCCTGTAATGAATTGATTCTTCCACCGGAGGGCAGTGTTGGTTTACTAATGGATAGACCTGCATGAGAACACACAGGGAGGAGGACAGGAGACAGGACTGACTCTGAGTGAGTGATGTTTGTCTTTGTCAGTATTTCTAAACTTGAGGTCAATGAGCTCTGCACTCTGTAGATGTCAGTGTTTGCATGTTTATTTAAGTCAGTTATTCTGTCATTTCACTTGATGGATTAATTTTCAGCCCAGGTGAATCATGCTTCAGACCAGTTCAATTTAGTTCACAACCCAATGTGCTGGAGATACATAGTTTTACTATGTCAATTCACTGTCTCCTCTGCAGCCTCTCTGACCTGCTGTGTGTGTGTGTGTGTGTGTGTGTGTATGTCAGTGTTTGCATGTTTATTTTTGCTCTTTATTATTGTTAAGGAACTACATGTTTCTTTTCAAATATGTCTTTTCATAAGGCTGTACTGAGACAGTGGAATGTTTTTGAGCATATAAGCAGAAGAACAGTTATGTATGTGTGTCATATTTTAGCATGACAATCTCCATTTGATCCGCTCTCGTCACTCTCAAACAACTGTCTCGCGTCTCGCACATTCGTACATTACTACAGCACACAATTTCCCATTTTCTCCACAGCAGACAGATGGTACAGTGGTCAGTGCGCTCGCTTCGTAATCAGAGGACGCTGGTTCGAATCCACCTTGGGGATACCCCTTTGGTCTCTGTTTGAATACTGTTTGCTTATCTGTTTTGCTCAGAATAAGGGCTCTCCAGCTTGGGGAGGCTCGTGTGTGTGTTATTTTCTTCTCATCTTCTTCTCATTCTGCTTGGGGAGGCTCGGCCCAACCTCCTCCCTGGCATCTCTGGTCGCGTGCGCGCTCTGACTTGGTGGTCCTGGTACCCGGGTCGTGCTGTGTGTGTGTGGGGAGGTGAGCTCTGGCGCTGCTGTGGTCGTGGCGCCCTCGGCTGCGCCAAGGCCCCGACGGCGAGGCTGGGCCTCCAATGCTGCTTTGCAGTTTAATTAGGCCCGCATAATCGAAGTCGGTGCAAGGACTCATATTGAAATTCAAGGAATTATTACATATTATTATTATTATTATTATTATTTTTCTTCCGCGTCTTTGACTGCAAAAATGGGTGCCTGAACGTGCTCCGATTTTTGGGAAAATTTTCACGCACGTGTGTTATTGCGAAAATAGAGGTCTGACATGGGTTCGGAGCAGGGGGGGGGGGGAGAAAAATTGTTAGCGCCACCTATCTGCTAAAAACTCAATGCCCCCCACTTTCGCTTTGAGCTAATTTCACCAAATTGAGTGTGCATATGTATCAGGCCCATACCTAAATATAAGCCTCTTGGACCCCTACTCTAAACCCAACAGGAAGTCGGGTATTTTTCATAAAGTGGTCATTTTTAGGCCTCAGCACCCCCTTTCCATGCCTCGTACTTTCGCGAACTAGCCCTACAGATTTTATCCGATCGCCTTCAAACTTGGCCTATGCCCTCGTGACAAGTTGGGCACCAAAGCTTACTCAAATCTTGCTATTTGCTACAACGGTGTGCCCGTGACGCGGCGTGGAAGTTAGGTGTCTGGCCGCCAAACAGGAAGTGGTCTATAACTGGACTGTACATTGACCTACAGGCCCCAAACTTACCACGTGCCATGCCCCCCCCGCCCTGAACACATCTATATGCTCATTTTCAGCCACAGTCATAGCGCCACCCAGTGACGGCAGGAAGTGTCACGTTTTACAGTCGGACATGCATCTCAGAGTGGGTTGAGCAGAACAACCTCAAAATTGGCCCCTAAAGCCTAAAAGACATTGATGATGCAGGACAGCGAATAAAAATGACTTTTTGTCCAGAGGGCGTGGTCTCGGCGGGGCGGCGAATGTCGATGGTCCATCATGAAAATTCAAACTGCTGTAACTGGGCTGAAAATGATCACATCTTGTCCATATTCCTCACGGTGGATGACATTCCCGGCCTGAACACATGTAGGGGTCAATTTTGAATCAAAGTCATAGCGCCACCTATTGACGGCAGGACATGTCACGTTTTACATTCTGACATACAAATCCCAGTGGGTTGAGCAGAACTGCCTCAAAAGTGGCCACTACAGCCTCAAGATGTTCATGATGCTTGACAGCGAAAATTGTGCCGTTTCACCAAAGGGCGTGGTCTCAGCGGCGCGGCGAATGCCGATGGTCCATCACGACAATTCAAACTGCTGTAACTTGGCTGAAAATGATCCCATCTTTTCCATATTCCTCACGGTGGATGACATTCCCGGCCGGAACACATGTAGGGGTCAATTTTGAATCAAAGTCATAGCGCCACCTATGTACACACAATTTACCGTGTTTTTACATGTAAAAATCAAAGCCCCCCCCTTAAAATTGGACTTAAAATTATGAAATTCATGTGGCTTATGCGTCATGTCCAGACCTACAAAAAAGCCTCTTGGAGTCGTACTCTAAAGCCAACAGGAAGTCAGTTATTTTTCATAAACTGTTAATTTTCATGCCTCCTTCTTATCTTAACTGCTCCTACAGATTTTATGGAATCCACTTCAAACTTGCCCTATGCCCTCTTGACAAGTTGGGCACCCAATGATACTGAAATCTTGCAATTTGCTACAACGGCGTGCCCGTGACGTGCCTTTCAACTTTCATGTCTGTCATGTGTCATTAATGCTCCTGTAATGAATTGATTCTTCCATCGGAGGGCAGTGTTGGTTTACTAATGGATAGACCTGCATGAGAACACACAGGGAGGAGGACAGGAGACAGGACTGACTCTGAGTGAGTGATGTTTGTCTTTGTCAGTATTTCTAAACTTGAGCTCAATGAGCTCTGCACTCTGTAGATGTCAGTGTTTGCATGTTTATTTAAGTCAGTTATTCTGTCATTCCACTTGGTGGATTAATTTTCAGCCCAGGTGAATCATGCTTCAGACCACTTCAATTTAGTTCACAACCCAATGTGCTGGAGATACATACTTTTACTATGTCAATTCACTGTCTCCTCTGCAGCCTCTCTGACCTGCTGCGTGTGTGTGTGTGTGTGTGTGTGTGTGCGTGTGTTATTTTCTTCTCATCTTCTTCTCATTCAATCAGATTTTAACATGACTCAGAAAACAAAATAACAACTACAGCTACAGTTTCAACAAATACATCTCGTAATCACATCGCTAACAAACGCACAGGAAGTCAGTTATTCTGTCATTCCAATTGGTGGATTGATTTTTAGGCCAGGTGAATCATGCTTCAGACCAGTTCAATTTAGTTCACAAGCCAATGTGCTGGAGATACATAGTTTTACTATGTCAATTCACTGTCTCCTCTGCAGCCTCTCTGACCTGCTGCGTGTGTGTGTGTGTGTGTGTGTGTGTTATTTTCTTCTCATCGTCTTCTCATTCTGCTTGGGGAGGCTCGGCCCAACCTCCCCCTGGCATCTCTGGTCGCGTGCACGCTCTGACTTGGTGGTCCTGGTACCCGGTCGGTGGCGTGTGTGTGTGTGGGGAGTGTGAGCTCTGCGCGCTGTGGTCGTGCGCTCCCCGGCGTGCGCTGCGCTCCCCGGCGTGCGCAGGTGTGCTTCGGGCCCTCCAATGCTGCTTGCAGCTTTAATTATTATTATTATTTTTCTTCTCCGTCTTTGAGGGCAAAAATGGGTGCCTGAACGTGCTCCGATTCTCGGGAAAATTTGCACGCACGTGTGGTTTGGCGAAAATTCTTCTTTGACATGGGTTCGGAGCAGGGGGGGGGGGAGAAAAATTGTTAGCGCCACCTATCTGCGAAAATATCAATGCCCCCCACTTTCGCTTTGAGCTAATTTCACCAAATTGAGTGTGCATATGTATCATGCCCATACCTAAATATAAGCCTCTTGGACCCCTACTCTAAACCCAACAGGGAGTCGGGTATTTTTCATAAAGTGGTCATTTTTAGGCCTCAGCACCCCCATTCCATGCCTCGTACTTTCGCGAACTAGCCCTACAGATTTTATCCGATCGCCTTCAAACTTGGCCTATGCCCTCGTGACAAGTTGGGCACCCAAGCCTACTCAAATCTTGCTATTTGCTACAACGGTGTGCCCGTGACGCGGCGTGGAAGTTAGGTGTCTGGCCGCCAAACAGGAAGTGGTCTATAACTGGACTGTACATTGACCTACTGGCCCCAAACTTACCACGTGCCAAGCCCCCCCCACCCTGAACACATCTATATGCTCATTTTCAGCCACAGTCATAGCGCCACCTAGTGACGGCAGGAAGTGTCACGTTTTACAGTCAGACATGCATCTCAGAGTGGGTTGAGCAGAACAACCTCAAAATTGGCCCCTAAAGCCTAAAGACATTGATGATGCAGGACAGCGAATAAAATTGACTTTTTGTCCAGAGGGCGTGGTCTCGGCGGGGCGGCGAATGTCGATGGTCCATCATGAAAATTCAAACTGCTGTAACTTGGCTGAAAATGATCACATCTTGTCCATATTCCTCACGGTGGATGACATTCCCGGCCTGAACGCATGTAGGGGTCAATTTTGAATCAAAGTCAAAGCGCCACCTATTGACGGCAGGACATGTCACGTTTTACATTCTGACATACAAATCCCAGTGGGTTGAGCAGAACTGCCTCAAAAGTGGCCACTAAAGCCTCAAGATGTTCATGTTGCTTGACAGCGAAAATTGTGCCGTTTCACCAAAGGGCGCGGTCTCAGCGGCGCGGCGAATGCCGATGGTCCATCATGACAATTCAAACTGCTGTAACTTGGCTGAAAATGATCCCATCTTTTCCATATTCCTCACGGTGGATGACATTCACGGCCTGAACACATGTAGGGGTCAATTTTGAATCAAAGTCATAGAGCCACCTATGTACACACAATTTACCGTGTTTTTACATGTAAAAATCAAAGCCCCCCCCTTAAAATTGGACGTAAAATTATGAAATTCATGTGGCTTATGCGTCATGTCCAGACCTACAAAAAAGCCTCTTGGAGTCGTACTCTAAAGCCAACAGGAAGTCAGTTATTTTTCATAAACTGTTAATTTCCATGCCTCCTTCTTATCTTAACTGCTCCTACAGATTTTATGGGATCCACTTCAAACTTGCCCTATGCCCTCTTGACAAGTTGGGCACCCAATGATACTGAAATCTTGCAATTTGCTACAACGGCGTGCCCGTGGCGTGCCTTTCAACTTTCATGTCTGTCATGTGTCATTAATGCTCCTGTAATGAATTGATTCTTCCACCGGAGGGCAGTGTTGGTTTACTAATGGATAGACCTGCATGAGAACACACAGGGAGGAGGACAGGAGACAGGACTGACTCTGGGTGAGTGATGTTTGTCTTTGTCAGTATTTCTAAACTTGAGCTCAATGAGCTCTGCACTCTGTAGATGTCAGTGTTTGCATGTTTGCATCCTTCTTATTTACAATAACTCAACAATTCCCCATCAAGAATTCAATTTGTTTTATTTACATAATGCCAAATCACAACAGAATATATCTCATGACTGTTTTCATTTAGATCAAGTCGAGACTGTACTCTTTATACTATTATTTACAGACACTCAATAATTCCCATCAAGAATTCAATTTGTTTTATTTACATAATGCCAAATCACAACAGAATATATCTCATGACTGTTTTCATTTAGATCAGGTCGAGACTGTACTCTTTATACTATTGTTTACAGAGACTCAACAATTCCCATCAAGAATTCAATGTGTTTTATTGACATAATGCAAAATCACAACAGAAGATATGTCATGGCTGTTTTCATTGACATCAGGTCTAGACTGTACTCTTCATACTCTTATTAACAGAGACTACACAATTCTAAAGTTGAGCTCAATGAACTCTGCACTCTGTCGATGTCAGTGTTTGCATGTTTGCATCCTTCTTATTTACAATAACTCAACAATTCCCCATCAAGAATTCAATTTGTTTTATTTACATAATGCCAAATCACAACAGAATATATCTCATGACTGTTTTCATTTAGATCATGTCGAGACTGTACTCTTTATACTATTATTTACAGACACTCAATAATTCCCATCAAGAATTCAATTTGTTTTATTTACATAATGCCAAATCACAACAGAATATATCTCATGAGTGTTTTCACTTAGATCAGGTCGAGACTGTACTCTTTATACTATTATTTACAGAGACTCAACAATTCCCATCAAGAATTCAATGTGTTTTATTGACATAATGCAAAATCACAACAGAAGATATGTCATGGCTGTTTTCATTTACATCAGGTCTAGACTGTACTCTTCATACTCTTATTCACAGAGACTAAACAATTCCCATCAACTAGGTGACAGTGGCAAGGAAAACTACCTTTTCACAGGCAGAAACCTCAAGCACAACCAGAACCAGGTTATGACTAGGCAGTCATCTGGGGGGCGGAGAGAACATACAGTAGCACAATGAAAGTTCCATGTAAAGATGTAAAGTAAGAGTAATGGCATAATAATGATAGCAATAATAAGTATAATAGTGATAATGATATCATGATAATAAGACTAAAAATAAATAGCAGCAGCAGCTGTTGAGCAGGAATACAGGGGCAGCAGGTGCAACCATAGACCTGTAGACTCTACAGGCCCAGAGGCAGAAATACCTGTAGAAAGACAGAGGGGGGAAAGGGGGAGACAGAGAGAGAGACAAAAGACAAAGCACAATAACCATGGGAAAGGGAAGAAGTAATGGTAGTGGTAATGTGATGGTAATGGTGAATGGATATTAATATTAAAAAAGAAATTGTATAACGATAGAAATGATAAGTATATAATGATAATAAGACTAATACACAAATGGATGGACAGTGGATGCTGGAGTGGGGAGGGGTGAACAGGAAGGAAGCCAGAAATGGAAAGAGGGGGGTGGAGAGAGAGTGGCACAACTACGGGAAAGGGAGGAAGTAATGGTAATGATAATGATATTAATATTAAAAGAAATATTAATAATAACGATACAAATAATAAGTATTATAATGATAAGACTAATAATAACATTGGCATCAGTGGATATTGAGCAGGAAGACGGGGGCAGCAGATGCAACCATAGATCCAGACTCTACAGCTCCAGAGGCAGAAATACCTGCAGAAAGAGAGAGAGAGAGAGAGAGGAGAGAAAGCACACAACTACGGGAAGAAGTTCAGTTAGTAACAAACATTAATAGGATAAAAATGCGTACAGATAGAGAGGAAGAGAGAGGAGCGCAATGCGTCATACGAAGTCTCCTGGCAGTCTAGGCCTATAGCAGCATAACTAAGTGAGAGAGAGAGAGGAGAGAAAGCACACAACTACGGGAAGAAGTTCAGTTAGTAACAAACATTAATAGGATAAAAATGCGTACAGACAGAGAGGAAGAGAGAGGAGCGCAATGCGTCATACGAAGTCTCCTGGCAGTCTAGGCCTATAGCAGCATAACTAAGTGGTGGCCCTTGACCACCCCAAGTATAAGCTTGGTCAAAGACGAAAGTCTTAAGCCTACAGATGGTGTCTGCCTCTCAAATCCAAAGTGGGTGCTGGTTCCACAGAAAAGGACTTACAAGTGCAAAGATGGACAGTACTGCAGTGACAAAACACTGCAATGTGGCTGTATCTGACTAAGCAGCAAGTTGAAGACTGAGCAGTCTCTCACTGTATTCATAGTCATTTACAGGTGAATAATAAGTTAAATTCATATTTTTATAAATTAGAAATCACTATAGTCATTTATAGCTGAATAATAAGTTAAATTCATGCTGGTTCCACAGAAGAGGACTTACAAGTGCAAAAATGTACAGTACTGCAGTGACAAAACACTGCAATGTGGCTGTATCTGACTAAGCAGAGTTGAAGACTGAGCAGTCTGTCACTGTATCCATAGTCATGTACAGGTGAATAATAAGTTAAATTCATATTTTTACAATGTACAAATTATTATAGTTATTTATAGCTGATTAAGAAGTTAAATTCATATTTTTACAAATTAGAAATTACTATCATTATAGTTGAATAAGTTAAATTCATATTTATAGTGGAATAATAAGTTAAATTCATATTATTTACAAGTTAGAAACGAGTAGGTTTCTACATCACAGTGACAGAACACTGCAATGTAGCGAGGTCCTAAGTTAAAGCTGTTAACGGTTAGATGTTATTGGTTCTCGTCATTGTGAACAGTTTTATATGTAAAAGAACATATGATTCCCTCATGATCACTAAAATATGTTGGCAATATTTTTGTGTCCACGTCATAATGTGTCGTTTTCACGTACACATGGTCAATTAATGTGCCTTTTTCAGTAGTGGGTTGTGACACAATTTGAACATACCCTTTGTCTGTCATAAATTTACAAATTGTTGATCCTTTCAAAATGTCATCATTAAAATCTCCCATTACAACAATTGTGTCACTTAGTGGATTTAGCAAGTCAAGCAGTCTTTTTAAATTATCTTT
>SEMN01001967.1:0-18869 GCA_005408345.1 Macquaria australasica | reverse complement strand
GGACTGGAGTGAGGAGCAGGAGATTATGCAGGAAAAACTAGACAAAACAAAAAACCTGGATTCTTTTAGCTGAATCTGTGTCTTTTATAAACCTAATAACGTTGTCGTGTATCTTGCCTGCTGTTTTCCCCAAGAGACCCGACAGTGAAGAGTCACGGTGGTTTGTCTTCAGTCCTCAGGGACTGAAACAGGCGACTCCTCTCCATATTGTGTTTCCTACAGTGAAGCATTACATGTTCGACTGTTTCTGGTCGGCTGCAGTTTGTGCCTGTTTTATATAAAGTGTGACTGAGACCTGTAAGGCCTTAAACGGTCCCAGGATGGTTGAGGGAAAAGCTGGTCTTTACCGCCAAAATATGCCTGAACGAGTTCTGCCAGGAGGATATTGTGAATCGCCTGTTTGGCCCGTTTGCTGAGTCAGCCAACGTTGGAAACATTGGCAGCAGTCAGAAACACAAGTTCACACAATTATTACTTGATTGATAACTTACTTTATTTTTCTTCAACAGTCAAAATGAGACTTTACAGTGGTTCAACATCCAAGCGGTCTCTTTCTTTCCTCGGCTTCACAAGTCAGTGCAGCGAGTCAACAAGTCTGAACGAACTCTTGCTGTTCATCTCCACCATTTAATGATCAGAGCCTCCATCTCGAAAGGACTGGAAGTGGAACAAGTTTACATCTTTTCAATCACTTTGAATGATTTAGTACAAAGTTCATTGATTCATTTATTACAATAACCGGAAAGATTGATGTAACTGTGGTCCTGTACAGACTCAGCTGATGTGTTTCTCTAACAGGAGGAGACTCTCCCTCCTACACACAACACAGAGGAACCAGGACTGGACCAGGACCAGAACCCAAACCCAGGATAAAGAGGTTCAGTGAATGTGGTGTTGAAGGTGTGGAGGTGGATCAGAGAGTCAGAGGAGACTCTGTAGAAGGACAGAGAGCCAGCAGGACAGTCCACATACACTGCTACTCTGTTGGAGGAGGAGGAGGAGGAGGAGGAGGAGGAGGAGGAGGAGGAGATGGATGTTTCTCTCTTATTGTGACTGACATAGTAACGACCATCATCAAAGCACCACAGACTCCAGGACTGATCATTCCATCCAAACTCACAGTCTGTACTGGTTCCTCTCCTGTTGATTCCTCTGTAACTCACTGATATAGAAACCCCTCCGCTCCTCTCGACCTCCCAGTAACAGCGACCAGTCAGACCATTTCTACACAGCAGCTGAGGCCTGAAGTCAAACCTGTCTGGATGATCTGGATATGACTGATCCTCCTCCACAAGTGTCGCCTTCCTGTTGTTGTCAGACAGTTTGATCCTCCTGTTTACTGTGTTTGTGTCGAGTGTGAGTTCACAGGAATCTGATGGAGAGAACAAGACACAATACAGCTGCAGGTATTGATCCATCATCTGATCATTGATTGACGGTTTGATGATGACATCAGAGGTTTGAATGAGTGATGTCACAGTGTGTGCTGCTTTGTTTTACTTACACTTCCTCAGACCTGGTCCCAACCAGCGGACTCCAGCAGGCTCCACCCTGAAAGGAGGAGGGGGGTCAGACCAGCACATCCTCTTTAGCATCAAACTGTGGAATATTATATCTTTCTAAAAGGCGAACTTGAAAACAGGGGTTTGTATCTGTAACCGTAGTTTTGCAGACTTGTACATTTAGTTTTCTGTCTGCAGACTCTGTTTTTCCAGTCTGTTCATTCAGACACAGGCTGCAAACTCATTTTCACAGTCGCGGCGGCAAAAGTACAGGTTTACGGACTTTTGACACATTTACCAGGTGGTGTGTTTTGTTAACAGGGTTTCAAAAAAGAATCAGACTATCTGCAAGGGAGGGAGGGCGGGACCTCCAGCTTCTGACCAATCAGTGTCTTTGGAATCGTTAAGCACAACACAGTTGGCTAGTCAACACTGTCAGTCAACATAGAGCCTGTAAAGAGATTCAAGATTCAAGAATTTATTGTCATTACACAACAATTTACATCAGTAATCATTGGCAATGAAATTCTTAAATCCCAGGCTCCCCAAACAATGATAAAAAGAAAGAGACACTCAATAAGAACAAAAGATTAAGAATAAAAAATCAAATAAAATTTAAGATAAATAGTAAACAAGAGTAATAAAATAAATAAAACCTTGAAATATAAGTTATACAAACAAAATATAAACTGTAAATATAAACTAAGTATTATCCAACTAACATATATACAGTAAAATATATACAATAGAAAAATAAATACCATAGAAGTGAAATGTGTTATTTAAGAAGTGGGGTGATCAGCTCCTTTGTTTTGCTGACGTTGAGATGGAGGTTGTTGTCCTGGCACCAAGATGTCAGGGCTCTGACCTCCTCTCTGTAGGCTGTCTCATCGTCGCCGGTGATCAGGCCGATGACGGTCGTGTCGTCAGCAAATTTGATGATGGTGTTGGAGCTGTGGGTGGCCAACCCCTGAACAGTTATATTTTAAAGATTTATTCTCTGTAGCCCCTGATTTAAGCTACATTGACTTTTATTGACGTTTTTATGTTTTAATATTTTTCATTTGATTATTTAATTTATTGTATTTTATTTCACACATTAGAGTCTTAATTTGTACAAAGATGTTCGTTTCATGTCCACAAGCTGGTTGTCTGTATGTTTCTAAAGAGATCCAGCCTGAAAGACGGACTCCACCAGGCCTCTGTGACACCAGTCAGTCAACAAGGTACAAAAACTATGTTTAGAAATACAGTAAGATTTTTTAATAATGGGCCGTCCTGGTCAGGTAACAACAACACAACAGTAAGAAAATAGAGTATATTATATACAGTATATAGTGAGCAGAAACACTACAGACAGGGACTGGTTACAGTTTACTTTATACTAAAGCTAGTTAGCTGGCTGGCTAACGTTAGCTAGCTGACTAGGCCCATTATTAAAAACATTTCTAACATTTTGGGGTTTTTACCTTCCAAAAAAGTTCATGTTACATCTGACACAAGTTGATGTGTTTTGTTGACTTACTGGCAGTTGTGGAGACCTGCCAGAGTCCATGTTTCAGTCATCAATATGAATGAATGAATGAACAGACTGGAAAAACAGAGTCTGCAGACAGAAAACTAAATGTACAAGTCTGTAAAACTACAGTTACAGATACAAACCCCTGTTTTCAAGTTCACCTTTTAGAAAGATATAATATTCCACAGCCAACATGGACATTACATTCCTCTCATCCACATCAACACAATATGTGCATCCGGCCTGCTTCTCCCTGCTCCACCTCTGCCACTCTCCTCATACACTGAGAGCCACCCACAGGATGCTGCTGCGTGTCAAAGACAACATCTGATCACACACAGACCTCTTTCTGGAGGATCCCGGCTCCATTAAGAGTCCCACTTCAGAAGCAGTCCTCGGTTCCAGACCTCTGCCATAAAACCAAGTGACAGAGACTCCCAGACTGTTTCCCTCCAAAACCTCTTTGTGATCCAAACAGCATCATTTCATGTGTTGGGATGTTTGGTGCATGTTCATGTTACTGTGGTTTGTGTTGAACTGATATCTGTGATGTATATTACAGCAGTAATAATTACTGTCAGGATCACTTCTGTTTCCACTGTGCTGCACACGTCATGTTTGATGGCATTAAAAGCAGAAATAATGACAGTTCTGGGAACTGAACGGGCTGCAATTGTTACCCTGAGTAGTTCAGACGGCAAGGAAAAGGACCCAAATGCAGACTGCGCAGGCAGACGGGAGCAGTTCAATGATTTACTGAACACAAAAAAAAAGCTTACGTGAGGTACACGTAGGCAGACAGGAAGACAGAAACAAGACACATGGAAAAAGATGACAAGACAAGAGAACAAAGGAAGGGCACCGGTATATATAGGGATGTGGCTAATAAGTGAATCAGGGGCAGGTGTTGATAATCAGAGACACGAGGGCAGGAAGTGAACAGACAAGACAGGTGAGAATTACAAAATAAAACAGGAAACACACATAACACAGACACAAAACAATGGGATGTGACAGCAATGGCTGCAACGTAATCCTTGTGGGCAATTGTGCCTGTGAAAAGTCTGTCCACTAAAAGTGCTTGTTTTTGCCACCGACTCTGGTTCAGACTGTTGTTCTAGGTGTCTGACAACATTATGGAAAGGATCCCTACAGAGACAGACTGTTAAAGAGAAAGATCCTTTTGTCTTCCTGCAACAACTCAACCTCTCGCGAGATTTCAGAGCGAGACTTTCTGTTTCTGTTTAAACAAAAAGGATCTTACTGTTTAACAAACAGTTTTTAGTAGACTGACTTGTCCCGGGCGCAATTGCCTGCAAGGATTACGTTGCAGCCACTGCAGCCCGTTCGCGGCTGCCGGCAGAGGCGATCTACTGGACCAACTCCAAAACTTTTGGTGACTATTAGTCATTTAGACCCCAATATTGTAAAACATGAAAACATAAAAATAAAAATAGGGCCCAGGTTTAAGCAAAGAGCATCATTGAGTTTTCTCTTTGTAATGCATGCTTGTTTTGTCGTTTTTCAATTTCTCCTTTAATGTAAAGAAATGCATTTATGGCTGAGTACTAAACATTGGCATGAAAGCATGAAAATGTGCTGAAAAATAATTTTAGAGGTCAAAGTACCAAAGCCTGATTCAATGTGAAAACGACCTTAAGCTGCAGGAAACCGCTTCCTTGGAGACCTCCTACACAAATCTCTCCTTAATGTTCAACCAGTGTTTCTGTTGTGAGCAAAGGAAAAAGGCTTCCTACATGTGAGACTGTTCATATAACACTCATATCCACCATCAAGCAGAAAGACTCTATCAGACTGATGGTCTGTGGCTGCAGCAGGACTCTTCATACCTGAGAGTGTCCAGTCTCCAGTGTGGATCCTCCAGTCCAGCAGACAACTGCTTCACTCCCGAGTCTCCTGGTTGGTTGTAGCTCAGGTCCAGCTCTCTTAGATGGGAGGGGTTGGAGCTCAGAGCTGAGGCCAGAGAAGCACAGCCTTCCTCTGCGATCAGACAGCCTGGCAGCCTGCAAACACACAAAACAACACACATGGCAGATCACCTGAGGGTCCTGCTGTGTCAGTCAGATACAAGAAGAAACCGTCTCCAAATAAATAACTCAAACATACAACGACCGAATCAGGGAGCTAACGGTAACCATGTCACTGTGATCTAAAGGTTAAAGAGGCTACAGCCATGCTAGCAGCTCTGTGAGGCTGTACTGACAGAGGGCTGTTTTGAGCTAAATGCTAACATCAGCATGCTAACATGTTCACACTGACAATGTTAGCATGTTCATGTTTAGCAGGTACAATGTTTATCATGTTCACCATCTTAGTTTTTGCTAATTAGCTAGTTAGCAGTAAACACAGAGTGCAGCTGAGGCTGATGGGAATGTCTTTAGTTCTGCAGGTATTTGGTCATAAACCAAAGTGTTGGACACATTAACATGTTGACCTGATGATGGCGCTAGATGAAAAGTCAGAGGATCACCAAAGTCATTACAGTTCATCTTCAATGTGACTTCACAGTGGTATATCAAAGTAGCCACCAGACAGAGGCAACTAGTCTGCTCTCCAGTCTGAAACCAGAGCTTGAGGAACCCTCCTCTGAATACTTTGCTGGATGTTTTCATTTGAGTGTTTTTGTTCAGGTACATTTTGGTTTAAAATCATATGTGGTATTTAATGATTCAGACAGAGACTAGAAATTATTGCAGAAGTTTAGTTAAAAGGTCCTTTGACAAATAATATTAACAATCAATCCTACCCATGTTAGCTGTTTATCAACTGATGCAAATCAGATTTTAAATGGTCATAAGTTGAATGGGTTAATGAATCCTGACCTGAGAGTCTCCAGTGTACAATGTGGACTCTGTAGTCCAGCACACAGCAGCTTCAGTCCTGAATCCTGCAGGTTGTTGTTACTCAGGTCCAGCTCTCTCAGACTAGAGGACTGGGAGCTGAGAACTGAGGACAGAGCTTCACAGCTTCTCTCTGAGAGGTTACAGACACTCAGTCTGGAGAGGAAATAATGAACAAGAAGACAAATAACATTTGTGTTAAAATGTTAAGTCTGGACTCTTGGTGACAAAGAATATACAATCTCTTCTCAACACAGGTTAAAGTCCTCGCTGTTTTAACAACAGTAAAGTTAGAAGTTATTTATTTCATCTCTCGTGTTGAAAGACAGCAGAGTATTTATTGATGAATAAATCCCACTTACAGAGCTTTCTTGGAGGCTTTGACCACTGGCAGCAGCTTCAGAAGAGCCTCCTCTGAAGCAGAGTATTTCTTCAGGTCAAACACTTCCAGATCATTTTCTGATGACAGTAAGATGAAGACCAGAGCTGACCACTGAGCAGGAGAGAGTTCATCTGTGGAGAGACTTCCTGATCTCAGGGACTGTTGGATCTCCTCCACTAGAGAACTGTCATTCAGTTCATTCAGACAGTGGAACAGATTGATGCTTTTCTCTGCAGAGGGAGTCTCTTCGATCTTCTTCTTGATGTACTCGACCGTTACCTGATTGGCTTTTGAGCCACTTCCTGTCTGTGTCAGCAGGCCTCGTAGGAGAGTCCGATTGGTCTGCAGTGAAAGACCCAGGAGGAAGCGGAGGAACAAGTCCAGGTGTCCATTTGGACTCTGTAAGGCCTGGTCCACAGCACTCTGATGGAGATGTGTTACTTTAGATTTCCCTCTAAATACTTTAGACATCTGGGAGGTTGGATGTTTTCCTGACAGCAGATTGACACCAGACTTGATGAAGGTCAGTTGGACATGAAGAGCAGCCAGAAACTCCTGAACGCTCAGATGGATGAAGCAGAACACCATGTCCTGGTACAGTCCTCTCTCCTCTTTAAAGATCTGTGTGAACACTCCCGAGTACACTGAGGCCGCACTGATATCGATGCCACACTCTGTCAGGTCTGATTCATAGAAGATCAGG
This sequence comes from Macquaria australasica, assembly GCA_005408345.1. NCBI lineage: Eukaryota > Metazoa > Chordata > Actinopteri > Centrarchiformes > Percichthyidae > Macquaria > Macquaria australasica. The sequence goes on along the minus strand of SEMN01001967.1, from coordinate 11,902 downwards.
TTGCCTTTCTGCAGCTGCTCCAAAGCCAGTTTTCCCAGAGACACAATCATCTTCCTGCTGTCTGGACTCCAGTGTGGATCTGTCTCTGCTCCTCCATCATACTTGATGCTCTTCAGTTTGGACTGAACCACCAGGAAGTGGATGTACATCTCAGTCAGGGTCTTGGGCAGCTCTCCTCCCTCTCTGGTCTTCAACACATCCTCCAGAACTGTAGCAGTGATCCAGCAGAAGACTGGGATGTGGCACATGATGTGGAGGCTTCGTGATGTCTTGATGTGAGAGATGATCCTGCTGGCCTGCTTCTTTTTTATGAATCTCTTCCTGAAGTACTCCTCCTTCTGTGGGTCAGTGAACCCTCTGACCTCTGTCACCATGTCAACACACTCAGGAGGGATCTGATTGGCTGCTGCAGGTCGTGTGGTTATCCAGAGGCGAGCAGAGGGCAGCAGGTTCCCCCTGATGAGGTTTGTCAGCAGCACATCCACTGAGGTGGACTTCGTGGCATCAGTCAGGATTTTAGTGTTGTGGAAGTCCAGAGGAAGTCGACACTCATCCAGACCGTCAAAGATGAACACAACCTGGAACTCTTCAAACCTGCAGATTCCTGCTTCTTTGGTTTCAGTAAAGAAGTGATGAACAAGTTCCACCAAGCTGTACTTTTTCTCTTTCAGCACATTCAGCTCTCTGAAAGTGAATGGAAATGTGAACTGTATGTCCTGGTTGTCTTTGTCTTCAGCCCAGTCCAGAGTGAACTTCTGTGTTAAGACCGTTTTCCCAATGCCAGCCACTCCCTTTGTCATCACTGTTCTGATTGGTTCATCTCTTCCAGGTGGGGGTTTAAAGATGTCTTCTTGTCTGATGGTTGTTTCTGGTCTGTCTGGTTTCCTGGATGCTGCTTCAATCTGTCTGACCTCATGTTCATCATTGACCCCCCCAGTCCCCCCCTTTGTGATGTAGAGCTCTGTGTAGATCTGATTCAGAAGGGTTGGGTTTCCTGCTTTAGCAATCCCCTCAAACACACACTGGAACTTCTTCTTCAGGTTAGATTTGAGTTGACGCTGACAAACTGCAGCAAGAATTCCTGAATGACCACACAACAAATATCAGTAACTGATTTATAAAGAAAATACAACAATTTATTCCTCTAAAGAATGCATATCAACATATTTTTATCCATCTCTTGAGACATTTATCCAGCATGTTAACTTATTCATTCAGTTTATTCACAAAACAAATAAAATACAAATGCAATCATACAAGACTTAATAAGGATATGTGAAATGGGACACCCTGATGTAATATCTGCAGCTTGAGAACAGGGGCCCACACACTAAGCTGATAGTATTTAAAATATGTTTTCTAACACATTTTCTAAAATTTCACCCTAGCCTAATCCTAACCTAAGAAACTACTAGACATTTATTTCATCAGTCTAAACATTGGTTAGATAGGTAAGATGTAATAAATAAAGACATATGGCAAATCAAAAATAATAATACAATTTAGATGGATTTCAGAAGAGAATAATTAGTTAGGATATTAGCTTTAACATATTTTAGTAGTAACTGCTGCCTTAAGCGCTTTTTGAACACAGATACAGATAGTGACATTTTTATGGTGTTATCAATCTCATTTCACACCTGTGGACCTCTCAAACAACACTAAGACTCGTACATTTAAGTTTACATTTTTTACCCTTTATGAGATGTTTTTTCCTAGTCTTATATGTATGCGAGGCAGAGTGAATTGGAATAAGGTCACAAAGTCTGTCCTGGAGCATATATACAGCATTGTACATTATACAAGCATTGTGAAAGATGTTACATTCAGTAAGCTTCAGAAGACTTTAGCTGTAGAAAAGAGGGTCAGTGGGAGCATTTACCTTGGACCATGATATAGCACGTATGACTTTCTTCTGAAGAATGTGTAGTTTTTTAATATAACTTGGAAAGGTATTGCACCATATAACATTACAATAATTTATATGAGGCTCAAATAAAGACTGATATAAGGTTACAAGTGCTTTAAGTGGAAGAAAGTGCCTCAACTTGAAAAATAAGCCAACAAATTTGGACAGTTTTTTTCCTAAGTTCATTAATGTGAGTAAGAATTCATCAATATGTCCCCCCAGGAATTTGGTGGACTTTACCCTAAAATGGATCCCTGGGGAACCCCATATCTGATAGTTTTAATTAAAGACTTGTGACCATTAAATAGTACATATTTCTCCCTCCCATACATACAGCTTCTGAACCAACTGAGCGCTGTGCCTCTGACACCATAATGTTGTAGTTTGCTTAGAAGAATGTCAAAGTCAATAGTGTCAAACGCTTTTGACAAATCAAGGAAAATTCCAATGCCGCAGTTGCCTTTATCAATAACGTCATTGATTTTTTTGATGAGATCAAGAATGGCCATAGAGGTGGTGCTCTTTTCTCTAAAGCCATACTGTGATGGGACAAGGATATTTGATTTATCTAAGTAATCACTAAGTCTACTATACACAATATTCTCTAATACTTTGGAGAGAGTAGGCAGAATAGATATAGGTCGGTAGTTGTGCTTATCATTTTTGTCACCAGATTTAAAGATTCTAGCAATCTTTGTTGTTTTAGGCACAACTCCATAAAGTAGAGAGAGATTAACAGAGGAAACAAGAGGCTCCACAATTTCATAACAGATATTGTCTAAAAGTAGCAGCCTCTGGTTGACTAATTTTGCTAGAGAGATTTTCTGCTATGGATCTCCAAAATGATTGTTGAAATTATTAGCAAGATCAGACTTGTCAAAATCTTCGCTGGCGTTTCTGGCATTCAGTTTGATGTTGGTGTCAGGAAGCACAGTGGTTTTGTGACCCCGGCTGAGGACTTCATTGAGCACCTTCCAGGATTGCTTTTGATCACCCTGAGAAGCTTTAATAAGCTCGGTGTCTCTGCTTACTCATTCGTATTACATGTGTGAGCTTATTTCTGTATTTTGTATATGATTCTTTATTCGCACTACTTGGATTGTTGATATAGCGCTCATAAAGTTTGTTCTTTTTATTGATGGATTTTAAAATACCCCTAGGAAGCCATAATTTTTGACCTGCAGCAGCCCGTTTGATGATCTTTTCAGGTATGGTGCGATCAATGGAGTCAGGTATTTCATCAGTTAGAACATTATATGCTGTGTCTGGATCTTTACAGTTATAGACTCTTTAGAGAAATCCTCTTACTGCTCTGCAGACGGTCAGCCAGCTCCTCCTGCTTCATTCTCCTCAGGAAGTGCAGTGTGATCTTCAGAAATGCCTCTCTGCTGCTCCTCCTCTGCTCTTCATCCTCACCGTCCAACACCTCCTCGTCCTCCCTCTGACTCTCTGAGCATTCTGGGTAACCTGGACTCAGATCCTTCTGGATCTTCTTCAGCTCGTTCTTCACAAAAGCGACAATGTTCTCCTCCAGCAGCTGGAACAGAATATTACATGAAGGACACAAACTAAAATCATGGAACCAAACATCAGATCCATGTTGGACAGACGGACAATCCGCTGGTCTAAAAAGTGCAGCGTGGAGATTATTGTGAACACAATAGATGTCAAAGTAGTTGTTGTACAGGTACAGACCATAAATATGGAGTCCAGGTGTGTCTGATGCTGCTGGGCAGACTGACCAATGGGAACCTCTGAGCTCTCCTGGTCCACTCTGTGGAGGAATCATGAAGAATCAGCTCACATTATGTCCGTCCACACAGAGACAAACACAAGCTAAAGGTCCTTTGAGTCAAAGTGTTGATTACAACATTGAATCAGATGGTTTCCCCTGACATTAAAGTGTTGGTCGTACTGCTGATCCCACTGTGAATCAACAGTCCAGTCTGCATTACTGTGCAGCTTTAGTTCACTGTGTTGGTTCACCAGCTGGTCTGGTTTAGTCCCTCCAGCTCTTATTGACCCCTATAATACTGCGGACAGCAACGCACAGCTCACAAGCGATTTCACACCGAACTGTGTGTCGAATGAAAGCTGGAACGAACTTCTCTGGGCTACATGTTAGCAAACAGGCAGGTGTGGCTGTTTCTTTTATACTTGTTCAACACGTTTTGAGCGTTGGTAGAGGTGAACACTGTCTCCTCTCTGAGCGTCTGCAGCCTGTAGTTAGCCTTCGTTAGCAGCTAGCATCTGTTAGCCTCAATAAAATCACTGTTTTCAGATGGGAGAATATAAATGTATGTGAAGAAGAACGATGGTGAAAATAAACACAGGTTTAATAAAACTTCTCTGGATAAATAACAGTTAAAACATGAATCAGTCAGATTTTAATGTTATTAACAGCTGACCTCTTTGCAGCAGAGAGTTGTTGTCCTTTAAAATCAATGAAGCGATGATTTGACCGGTCACTCTTGAAGGACACACAGCTGGGTCCAGGTTCAGATCCAGATCCAGATTCAGGAGAGTCTGGTCTCTGGTGGGTCCTGATGGAAAAACTGATCAAATTAACTTATTGTGAACACAACACACACAGAGCTTTGAGTGTGAATAATGATGGTGGAGTGATTTGAGTCCTGGACAGTCACAGATCCTGGTCTCACCTCTGAGCTCTGGTCTGGCTCTCAGGTTCCCCACACAGAGTGGTTTTAGAGGGAGGGACTCCCTCCTCTCTGTCCTCACACTGATTCATGCTGCTGAACTCACACACACTTTGATCTGGAGGAAACACAAATCATTGATCTGCACATCAACTGGAATCCTCCTTTCCATCTTTTCTCCTGTAGAAAGATCAGCTGCTCCTCCACTGATTGGCTGCTCCGTCCTGCTTCATCATATCACTGTCAGCTGAATGCAGTCAGACAGCAGTGTGAGGCAGCTGCTCTACTTCTACTATCAGGCCACTAGATGGCGTCATGAAGCTGCAGTGAAGCGAAGAGCAGATGCCTGGAGGACCATTTCCATTCACTGACACACTGAAGGACTGAGGTGGACTGATGTGGTCTGACAGTCTCTCCATGTACAGGGTCCCTGTAGAAAAGGACTTGATGCAACAAGCTACAGCTGATTATTTCACACCAACAACTGGGATTAAGGCTCCGATATAACATCATCACATCAACTCCCCCTCACTGGAAATAAACAACAAGTAATAGTGACTTTTTCTGGCTCTGAAACGTCTTGATAAAGACCTCCAGAGTCTCCTGTAAAGGACTCTAATTATAGGCCTTAATGAAAGCTTCAACCAGAGACTCACTTCAGCTGCTTCTCAGTTCATTCAGAGCAGCAGCCCTCTCTTCTTCTACTGATTTCCTCTTTAATTACAACCAGAGCATCACCTCCGTCCTGTTTTGGCTCTTCCTCTCTGTCCTCATCTTCCTCCATGCTTTATTCATTGCAGTTCTCCTTCCATCCACCAGGTGCCCTCAGACCTTTCCACCTGTCCAGTCACCTGACTCTCACATGCAGCCACACCCTCCTGCCCTGCAGTCACCTGACCCTCCGCGCCCACTTAGATGAGACTAAACATACTAAACATGATCAAGTCAAAGTCAGCAGAAGTATTCACATCATTTAGTTCAGTCAAAGTATCAATACCACACTGTACAAATACTGTATTACTGTATTACCATGTTGATGTGTTAGTACTTTGATGCTGCAGCTGGAGCCAGTTTTTACTGTTTTATATACTTTGAGGTAGTTTAATGTAAAATAGTGAATCACATTTTATAAACTGGTCATTAAAATATTAATCTGAAAAGTCACAAAATGCAGTGAAGTAAAAAGTAAAATATGTAATGCAGTAGAAGTAGAAAGTAGCAGAATATAGAAATACTCAAGTAAAGTACTTCAAGACTGGTACAGAAGTACAGTACTGCAGTAAATGTACTTTAAAGCAGATCAATCCTTCCAAAATAAAAGACTGACAGCCAGAAAACATTTAAACCTTGTTACATTACCTTCAGCTGGAGCTTCACATGACAAAACTATCTGCGACACAAAGTTCAGAAGTGAAACTAAACTTTAAACACCTGGATGTTGAACATGACGCGTGTCAGAGACACCTGAACCAAGACGCATTAACCACGCCCCCCATCACAAGTAACTATTTACCTGTCCATCAGCCACGCTTCATTTACATACAATAATCATACATCAACAACCATTCGTGACCGCTGTTTAATTTGATCATATACTAATTTTAAGCCCAAACACATATATGATACAGACAGTGTGCGAAATACAACCAGGGGTTCTGGTGGCCGGTAAATATATATATGTGTGTATATATGTATATGTATATACACACACACACATCAGCCATGCACTATGTTTCATTCTCAGCGGGAGAAATAAGAAAAACGTTGTCACGAGGTGACCTGCTCCGATTACAGACAGAAACTGTCAGAGCGCACGAGGAGCTAAATAAATGTTAACTAATAAATAGATCAATAATCAAAAACAGGCAGAAGCTCCACGTTTTCAGTGAATCAATTTCACTTGTGTTTCCTGCTCAGACAAACTCAACAGACACTCACACCTCTCCAAAACTGCGCGTAATATTACGCACAGCTGGCACAGCGTGGAGGCCTTCGTGGACTCACCGGGATTTAACTGTTAACTGACTCTGTGAGCTTTTCTGACAGATTCACAGTTTATACAGCGACATCATGAACAGCAGCGGAACCGCGGAGTCACAACGTTTTACTGCGCCGCAGGATCACAACCGGCACCGGTAACCACGTCATCAGTCGCATGTTGCTCACCTTTCAATATTTACACATGAAAACACATTTTACAATAAATAGTAAATAATTAGCTTCATTTTGAGACCCCCTCAAAATTTGATTTTGCCGTCTTCGGGGGTCCTAGTTGTTAATTAGGGGGTCTGAGACCCCCGTATTTCAGGGAGACCCACTCGGCTCTCAGGTTTTAATGGAGACACCTGAACTGCTCACGAGAAAGGTGCTGATCGATCAAGAGGTATTGACAAGAGAAATAACTCTCAGTGCTCTTTATTAACAGTGGCTCTGCTGGCTCACTGCACACTGCACACACGACTGGACACGCTGCTCATGAAGAGCTGTGGCGCCCTCTGGTGGCACAAACTGTCAACTGCACGATGGTAGTTTGTATTGACTCGGATTAGATGCAGTTTGAAATCAGAGGTTTTCAACAGATAACTCGGTCACATCTGAACTCACAGACATGAAACACACGTTGAATCATTCAGTGTGACTTCCACTTCCCGAGGAGATCGTTATCTCTGATGTCCATCCAGAACAAACGTCCAGAAATCCACTTAGAAACCAGAGAACAAAGAGGCTGCAGAACCTGCCTGAGAATCCTGCTGTTTTTAACTTTTCTTCAGTATCACAGTGATCCAGTGACAGTTGTCTGAACATCCATGGGTCCACTGCAGACAGGAAGTGCTGACAGCTCATTCGGCATACTGTTAATGGTAAAAGTACACAAGTACTATCAGCTTCATGTAGTTAAAGTAGTAGTACAGAAGTACCTCTGGTGGTGAACAGATGAACTGCATGTTGTCAGTTTGATGAACACAGACGACATGAAGTGTTTTTAAAAGATAAAAAGACTTAAATCTTGTTATTAGAATTGTATTGATGACTGCTGTTAACCACACTGATACCAACAGTGATGTGTTCAATACAAACATTCATGCTTCATGTTAATCTGGATGGAAGTGGACTGTTAAAGTGACTCACAGAGAAACTACCATGATCACTGCCCTCCAGTGGTCACTGTCAGTAACTGCAACACTGACAATACTGCTGATATTGATAGAAATAATCAGTGTTTACTGCCCTCCAGTGGTCACACTGAGTCACTACAACACCACGTTACACTGACACACAGGAGTCACACTTATCATCAGGATCAATACACTATATTATAATCATGGTTTTGCAGTAAATTGTCCTGAAGCAGAAGATAAATCCTCAGATGAACCTAAATGCTTCTCTTCACATCAGTTTCATGATGACAGGTGTTTTTCTGCTGCCACACTTTTAGCTGCCACCATCACTTTATATCAGCTTTTCACGTTATAACTAAATATTTTCCTGATTTTATTATTAGATCCCAAATTATTCCGTTTTTTACGAGAATCTTTTCTTGTTACAACAACATATCGCTTTATCATTATATCACGTTATTTCACAAAACCAACGCTGAAACAAACTTTTCTCGTTGTAACAACAAAGTAACGGATGGTATTTTGGCCGCGTGTCCTCACAAGCGTCTATAAAACTAAATCCATCTGAAGCTGCAGCGCCCAATTAACAAGCTCGCTGCTCGCATATACTTCTGGGAAAAGTAGTTCTGCAGTCTGACTTCCGCAACAAAGCTGGTAAAAACATTTTATTTAACTTCACACTTGGAACTTGGAAATTAAACAGGTTTTGTTTTCGGCTTTTTTTTCCCAATAAGATCCATTTGCCAAGTTAAAGGCTGTAGAGTTCCTAAAATTCACATTTTATTTCACATTTTTGTCTTTAGCAAGTGCTTTGTGCCTTCTGTTCGCCATCTGTTGGAGAAATAATGTTACAGCATGTACAAATACAGTGCGACTACTACTACTACTACTATACTACTAATAAGAATAATAATTCTAAGAGCCATAATAAAATAAAATAATAAAATGCAAATATATGTTGTAATTTAATATTATAACTTCTTTTCCCAAGGAGTACATGTGCTCCTAAATGAAAAAACGTATGAGCACAGCACAGAGTTTATTAACAATGTATTACATCCATGTTTATACTGCGTGTGCGTACGTGTGTTTGTGCTCCTTCTCCTTGTGTGCACTTACCCTGTGGACACCAGAGAAGGGCCGTGGAAGTGGGAGACCCTAGTGTCTAGTGAAAGAGTGAAAACACTCATCACAGAAAACTCTACTGTGATTGGCACATTGCGACTTGTGGAATGTGGGACTTGTAGTTTTTGAACCAGGGACGATACACCATACACCGCACTTTGTGTAAACAAGGTTACTGAAGAATATCTATAACAATAACTTTAGTAAAATAGATGTCAAATTAAACAAGGGGGATGTGTGCTCTTAGGAGGAGGCTGACTAGAAGGAGCACATATTGGCACATTGACACTGGCTACATCTACATCTGTCCACTGCAGAAGCATTATCCACAACCTGGATGAGTACCTATCATAAATTTGTGTATTAGTATAATATTATAACATTAATTAAAAATAAACCTCTAGTTTAATATTATTTCCAGTTGGACAGCAGTTTAAGAAATACACAACCAACATTTATCATTTTTGGAGGTATTGTTCTTCATTAAAACCTTGTGCAGAAAAAGGTCTACAAATGTTGGTATTTTGTTAAGTGAACAACTCATATAATTATTTCCATATAAGATAGAAGTTATTAATTCTTTTGTTGGTCAGGATGAGTCTTTGAATACTAACCAACCACAGGTCTGCAACATTAAATCAGTCAGTGCAGGGAAAATTGCAAAGCCTTTTATTTTTAATTGATTAACTTGGCAGAACCTGAAATGTGAATCACATCAGAAACATTTCTGGGCTGTTACTGAAAAAGACAACAGTATTTATACTTTGTACAAACTTCACAACATATAAATGTATAGCATAAATAAACAAACACAGACACATCAGCTGGATGATAAAAGCACTGTCAGAGTGAAGGGTTTAATTACTCTTGGGGCACCTACTGTATATTTAAAATACATGCGCTCCAAGATTCTTTGGTTAAAAACATTAAAAAGCATATCCAGATCTGCATTGTGTGTCGACACATAGCTCAGACTTGATCAAATCAGAGGCCGGATATCTGAAACGTTTCATAAATGGATCTAGACAACAGTAGATTCACTGGATGGCAGCAGTGTACCACACAAATCACAAAATAGAGAATGAGACAATAAACAGACAGAAAAGGGACATACACTTTGATAAATCATCTTATTTTTAAACTCATACTATGACTAACAGACATTTTATATTATAATATGATGCTTTAAGAGTTTCTGTCAAATGGAAAACAAGTGGACACCATGAGTAACCTTTGCTGGAATTGATTGAAAATGTATGAAGCCATTTTATCTGCAGATTTTTAGTTTAGTCATGGTGCAGTATATTTAACTCTCCCTCCATGCACCCACACATATTGCTTAATGAAGCCAGCAAATGATGAAACCACTGATTTAATTTAGACTTCAAGTGGGTCCTGCCTTGGCTGTGTGTCAATTTACAGTATGTGGGGAACAGAGCATCTTGTACTTAGACAGGATTTGGGAGTGCATCTTCCTTTCTGGACTAAAAAGCCTTGATGAATATGGACGTACGTGTATATTTAAAAAAGTCCATTGAGGTTTCAGAGAACAGCTCCGTTGCCTTCTGAGGTCTGAGACGTCGACCTGCTGACCTTTGACCCTGACACCCACTCCTGTCTGACTTTCTTCTGAAGAAGCTGCATCATTTTTCTCCTGAACTTCTCTGCCACAAAGGCACAGAGGACGGGGTTGATGCAGCTGTGGAGCAGAGCCAGACTGTTAGTCACAACCAAAGCCGTCTCCACTGACCTCCTCACAGCACAGTCAGATGGTATCAGGCCAGCCCTCAGGACTGTGTCCACCACCATGGTTATATGATACGGCGTCCAGCACGGCAGAAACGCAATCACCACGGCTATGATCACCTTCACGGCCCGGTGCTTCTGGAAACCTCGAGTGTGCATAAACAGACATTAAGGTGAAACGTCTGTTCAAGACAACAAATCTGTCTGTAAGAGGGGGCTCAGCTGCAAAACTGCCATTCTGGCCAAATAAAGAGTGTTTTCCCACTCACTGTCCGAGCTAGTTTGAAACACAAATGCTGGGAATATTTAACTTTTTCTCCTCTCTGAAAGACACTTTGGCAGACAATCATCTTTTGATATGAGGTCACGGTCAATTCAGAAAACATGACAAAGAAAATATAGGTAACAAATTAATTAGTGATCCCATCCCAGTCTACAAATCAGATGATAGCCATTCGTAGCCATTCCTCGATTGTAAACCTTCACAAACCTACTACACTGACCCACTTTGGAGGAATGTGAACTTTGACCACAGTAAGATGGATCAGCAAACTCCCCACAGGACACTCATTTATTTTACTGTGTAATGAGTGCCAGACTGCCTGGAGAAATCCCTATGAAGGAGTCTTACAGGTTAACGTTCATATAATAAAAAAGGTATTCAAAATGTGGTCTTTTACCTCACACCAAGACAAATATACCTGTACAAAAACCAACACATTTCAGTCTGAGGACGCCGCTAACCTGTTCCCTGGTGAAGTTCTTCTCAGGGCTGAGTAGATATGGTGTAATGAAGGGCTCCCCGGGCTTTATCGATGCCATAAACCCATAGAGACACAAGAATATCACGGCTCTCTTCCACTTTCTGGGCTCCCCGGCTTCCTCTGGGGGACCTTCGGAGGGAGACGGGGCCTCAGAAGCGGAGACGGCCATCTCTACGTCTCCGTCTTCATGTCCTGCGCTGTCTTCAGATGCAGGCACCTTCAGGTACATCCCTTTCTCCCCCTCTGATCTGTCCCCACACCCTGCTGTGTCATCTGCCACCATTGTGTCAGCTGGTTTATGGACCACTGCGATGCAGAGCCTAACTTTTTTTCTTTTTCTTGCTGTGTCAAATCACCATGTGAGGATTTGTTATGTTGTGGAAAGCTGCCGACTAGATCGAACAAATGTGGAAAACTGCAACTGCTAGGGTTAAAAACGTTCAGTCAAACTGTGGTTTCCCCTCAACTCTTCTACCTCTCCACGCCAGAGAACACTGAACAGGTGAGAACGAACCATGTAACAGGCTGACGATGGTTAAAATGCTGCCTGCTGCCGTTTGCAGGTGAGAGAAAACGTTAACC
>SEMN01001966.1:0-18874 GCA_005408345.1 Macquaria australasica | reverse complement strand
CAGGTGCCCCAGCAGCCTAGCTATCCGCAGGTGCCCAGCTATCCTCAGGTGCCCCAGCAGCCTAGCTATCCGCAGGTGCCCAGCTATCCTCAGGTGCCCCAGCAGCCTAGCTATCCGCAGCAGCCGCAGGTGCCGCCTCAGGCGCCCCAGCAGCCTAGCTATCCGCAGCAGCCGCAGGTCCCGCCTCAGGCGCCCCAGCAGCCTAGCTATCCGCAGCAGCCGCAGGTGCCGCCTCAGGCGCCCCAGCAGCCTAGCTATCCGCAGCAGCCTAGCTATCCTCAGGCGCCCCAGCAGCCTAGCTATCCGCAGGTGCCTAGCTATCCTCAGGTGCCCCAGCAGCCTAGCTATCCGCAGGTGCCTAGCTATCCTCAGGTGCCCCAGCAGCCTAGCTATCCGCAGGTGCATAGCTATCCGCAGGTGCATAGCTATCCGCAGGTGCCCCAGCAGCCTAGCTATCCGCAGGTGCCCCAGCAGCCTAGCTATCCGCAGGTGCCCCAGCAGCCTAGCTATCCGCAGGTGCCCCAGCAGCCTAGCTATCCGCAGGTGCCTAGCTATCCTCAGGTGCACCAGCAGCCTAGCTATCCGCAGGTGCCTAGCTATCCTCAGGTGCCCCAGCAGCCTAGCTATCCTCAGGTGCCCCAGCAGTCTAGCTATCCGCAGGTGCCTAGCTATCCTCAGGTGCCCCAGCAGCCTAGCTATCCTCAGGTGCCCCAGCAGCCTAGCTATCCTCAGGTGCCTCAGCAGCCGCCTCAGGTGCCTCAGCAGCAGCCTAGCTATCCGCCTCTGCCGCTGGTGCCGCAGCCGCCATGCTACAAGGATTATCCAACTTTTGCCAAAGGAGTCGCTCCCCAAATGGATACAAATGGGTAAGCTGTGATTGTGCGTCATTTTCATTAGCATAATTGGTAGAATTGGTGAGTAATCTAGCCAACTTTCATTTCTTACAGACACGGCACCACTGGAGTTTATGGTAACATTGGGAGAGGAGCACTGGGCAGGGTAAGTACTTAAACTCAGCAATTGGATGACTGAAGTTTTCAAATTGATTTTCCTTTAATCCATCTTTTGTGTTTTAGGCACGAGACCACTGAAGATGCCTCGTCTACTGCTTTCAACCGAGCCATTGTATTGACTTGTCATTTTAAAATAAACTTCACCCGAGTCTGTTTCTCTGACAACAGCTCAGTATCAAGCCAGTGGTTTTTTTGTTTGTTTATGGGGCTCAGTTTAATCAAGGGGTTTCTGGTCTGACTTAACATCTTTCATCAGATTTTAAAATCACTTGATACAGTCCACTTTTATAACCAGAGATGGGTTGATGGATGAACAGGCTCAGATACACCAGGTTGTATACTAACGCTAGTTTCATACCTGCTGTGAGGGTGTCATTAAACCAGAAATGTTTCATTGCTCAAGAACAGGAAGTGCAAAGGAGAAGGAATTAAGGAAATCTTACTGTTGTCCAATGGTCATACTCTGCCCTGCTACAAGATGTTATACCTGAACACAACTTATCCTGATGAGTACCAGGATTCAGGTTTGGGCTGTTTTTGTCTTGGCTGTTAGCCTGGCAAGCTAACATGCAGTGACTAGACGAAACAAAGGCCAGATTATGTTAGGCGCAGGCGTCCGAGGCTACAGCACCGAAAATTTTGTCCAGAGCAATTGTCTTAACGATTACATTTCAAATGTAATGTGTGCAGTAAAATTAAAAGACAATTAGGCAGTGTTCAGGCAGGACAGCAGGGAGCGCCCACCCCAAAAAAAGGGTTATAGCCTTGGTTTGTAGCACTGGCTGGGTTTTGGACTCATTTTTAGGCCTGTGCAGAACTTTACTGCTGCGCACCCTGCCCCATACCCCAGTGTCTTGTCTTTGATTATATGGTTACTATTGATCTATAAAAGAGACATGCGGGGAGTGATTGCGAAAAGTGATGCCAAAATACCCTCTGTATGTGTTCTCAAATGTCAACCATCTTTGATCAGAGGTTGCTAGCATGATTCTATTGTGGGCCAAAAGGAAGTTCTGCAACTTTACTACACAGCAGCCCATTTCACACTGACTTGATGAAACTTTTGATGTGTTTTTTTGAATTTGAATGCACATCGTTGCTTACAACAAGACATGTGATCATTTGTTGGGACAAAGGTATTGGGTAGTAAACTTTACAGCACCAGCTGCTAGACACTGGAGTCTGTTAGAGTTACCTGTCGGGTAGTTAGCCACACCTGCGCCCAGTTAATCAACAAGGTAAGAGGGGACAGCTTAAAAAGAGCTCCAGTGTTACCTCAGTGACTTGTTGTTTTCAGACTGGTTCAGTTGTAGCTGACTTGAGTCTGCTATTTCACTGGCCTACAACTGTTGTTGAAGCCATGTGGTTTCTCATAAGGTAAATTTTAAAGTTGTTGAGTTTTTTTAAAATTGTTTGTTCAATGCATTCAGCTCAAATTATTGAGGAATATAGTAACTTGGGGATGTCTTGTCTAGTTGGCTGTTGTTGTCCTTGCTAGCTGACGGAAGACATCAGGCAAATGGTAGGTTTATTCAAGTTGTGAAACTATTTAATTGGTTGTATGCATGGGCTAAAATATTTGCTCATTAGCTTACAGTATTGCATCTGCTGGGAAGTATGGAGACGGTGACGTGCCAGTTGCAGGCTATCAACCGGATCCAAGTGGCGTTAACGCTGGAGACAAATCTTCATCGAGCACTGGGCCACTTGGAGGTGGTGATTCAATCTCAAATGCAAATGAAGTAACTAGTTACAACACATCACTAATTAACAGTTACCAGCCTGAAGCTGACTCACAGGAACCAAACTACCGCTCCAAGCAGCCTAGCTATCCGCCACTGCCGCAGGTGCCGCCTCAGGTGCCCCAGCAGCCTAGCTATCCCCCACAGCCGCAGGTGCCTAGCTATCCGCCCCAGGCGCCCCAGCAGCCTAGCAATCCCCCACTGCCGCAGGTGCCGCCTCAGATGCCCCAGCAGCCTAGCTATCCCCCACAGCCGCAGGTGCCTAGCTATCCCCCACAGCCGCAGGTGCCTAGCTATCCCCCACAGCCGCAGGTGCCCCAGCAGCCTAGCTATCCGCAGCAGCCGCAGGTGCCCCAGCAGCCTAGCTATCCGCAGCAGCCGCAGGTGCCCCAGCAGCCTAGCTATCCGCAGCAGCCGCAGGTGCCCCAGCAGCCGAGCTATCCGCAGCAGCCGCAGGTGCCCCAGCAGCCTAGCTATCCTCAGGTGCCCCGCTATCCTCAGGTGCCCCGCTATCCTCAGGTGCCCCAGCAGCCGCAGGTGCCCCAGCAGCCTAGCTATCCGCAGGTGCCCCGCTATCCTCAGGTGCCCCAGCAGCCTAGCTATCCGCAGGTGCCCAGCTATCCTCAGGTGCCCCAGCAGCCTAGCTATCCGCAGGTGCCCAGCTATCCTCAGGTGCCCCAGCAGCCTAGCTATCCGCAGGTGCCCAGCTATCCTCAGGTGCCCCAGCAGCCTAGCTATCCTCAGGTGCCCCAGCAGCCTAGCTATCCTCAGGTGCCCCAGCAGCCTAGCTATCCGCAGCAGCCGCAGGTGCCGCCTCAGGCGCCCCAGCAGCCTAGCTATCCGCAGCAGCCGCAGGTGCCGCCTCAGGCGCCCCAGCAGCCTAGCTATCCGCAGCAGCCTCAGCAGCCTAGCTATCCGCAGGTGCCTAGCTATCCTCAGGTGCCCCAGCAGCCGCAGGTGCCCCAGCAGCCTAGCTATCCGCAGGTGCCCCGCTATCCTCAGGTGCCCCAGCAGCCTAGCTATCCGCAGGTGCCCAGCTATCCTCAGGTGCCCCAGCAGCCTAGCTATCCGCAGGTGCCCAGCTATCCTCAGGTGCCCCAGCAGCCTAGCTATCCGCAGGTGCCCAGCTATCCTCAGGTGCCCCAGCAGCCTAGCTATCCTCAGGTGCCCCAGCAGCCTAGCTATCCTCAGGTGCCCCAGCAGCCTAGCTATCCGCAGCAGCCGCAGGTGCCGCCTCAGGCGCCCCAGCAGCCTAGCTATCCGCAGCAGCCGCAGGTGCCGCCTCAGGCGCCCCAGCAGCCTAGCTATCCGCAGCAGCCTCAGCAGCCTAGCTATCCGCAGGTGCCTAGCTATCCTCAGGTGCCCCAGCAGCCTAGCTATCCGCAGGTGCCTAGCTATCCTCAGGTGCCCCAGCAGCCTAGCTATCCTCAGGTGCCCCAGCAGCCTAGCTATCCTCAGGTGCCCCAGCAGCCTAGCTATCCTCAGGTGCCCCAGCAGCCTAGCTATCCTCAGGTGCCCCAGCAGCCTAGCTATCCTCAGGTGCCCCAGCAGCCTAGCTATCCTCAGGTGCCCCAGCAGCCTAGCTATCCGCAGGTGCCTAGCTATCCTCAGGTGCCCCAGCAGCCTAGCTATCCGCAGGTGCCTAGCTATCCTCAGGTGCCCCAGCAGTCTAGCTATCCTCAGGTGCCCCAGCAGCCTAGCTATCCGCAGGTGCCTAGCTATCCTCAGGTGCCCCAGCAGCCTAGCTATCCGCAGGTGCCTAGCTATCCTCAGGTGCCCCAGCAGCCTAGCTATCCGCAGGTGCCTAGCTATCCTCAGGTGCCTCAGCAGCCTAGCTATCCTCAGGTGCCTCAGCAGCCTAGCTATCCGCAGGTGCCCCAGCAGCCTAGCTATCCGCAGGTGCCTAGCTATCCTCAGGTGCCCCAGCAGCCTAGCTATCCGCAGGTGCCTAGCTATCCTCAGGTGCCCCAGCAGCCTAGCTATCCTCAGGTGCCCCAGCAGCCTAGCTATCCTCAGGTGCCCCAGCAGCCTAGCTATCCTCAGGTGCCCCAGCAGCCGCCTCAGGTGCCTCAGCAGCCGCCTAGCTATCCTCAGGTGCCTAGCTATCCTCAGGTGCCTCAGCAGCCGCCTCAGGTGCCTCAGCAGGTGCCTCAGCAGCCTAGCTATCCGCCTCTGCCGCTGGTGCCGCAGCCGCCATGCTACAAGGATTATCCAACTTTTGCCAAAGGAGTCGCTCCCCAAATGGATACAAATGGGTAAGCTGTGATTGTGCGTCATTTTCATTAGCATAATTGGTAGAATTGGTGAGTAATCTAGCCAACTTTCATTTCTTACAGACACGGCACCACTGGAGTTTATGGTAACATTGGGAGAGGAGCACTGGGCAGGGTAAGTACTTAAACTCAGCAATTGGATGACTGAAGTTTTCAAATTGATTTTCCTTTAATCCATCTTTTGTGTTTTAGGCGCGAGACCACTGAAGATGCCTCGTCGACTGCTTTCAACCGAGCCATTGTATTGACTTGTCATTTTAAAATAAACTTCACCCGAGTCTGTTTCTCTGACAACAGCTCAGTATCAAGCCAGTGGTTTTTTTTGTTTGTTTATGGGGCTCAGTTTAATCAAGGGGTTTCTGGTCTGACTTAACATCTTTCATCAGATTTTAAAATCACTTGATACAGTCCACTTTTATAACCAGAGATGGGTTGATGCTGGAACAGGCTCAGATACACCAGGTTGTATACTAACGCTAGTTTCATACCTGCTGTGAGGGTGTCATTAAACCAGAAATGTTTCATTGCTCAAGAACAGGAAGTGCAAAGGAGAAGGAATTCAGGAAATCTTACTGTTGTCCAATGGTCATACTCTGCCCTGCTACAAGATGTTATACCTGAACACAACTTATCCTGATGAGTACCAGGATTCAGGTTTGGGCTGTTTTTGTCTTGGCTGTTGGCCTGGCAAGCTAACATGCAGTGACTAGACGAAACAAAGGCCAGATTATGTTAGGCGCAGGCGTCCGAGGCTACAGCACCGAAAATTTTGTCCAGAGCAATTGTCTTAACGATTACATTTCAAATGTAATGTGTGCAGTAAAATTAAATGACAATTAGGCAGTGTTCAGGCAGGACAGCAGGGAGCGCCCACCCCAAAAAAAGGGTTATAGCCTTGGTTTGTAGCACTGGCTGGGTTTTGGACTCATTTTTAGGCCTGTGCAGAACTTTACTGCTGCGCACCCTGCCCCATACCCCAGTGTCTTGTCTTTGATTATAGGGTTACTATTGATCTATAAAAGAGACATGCGGGGAGTGATTGCGAAAAGTGATGCCAAAATACCCTCTGTATGTGTTCTCAAATGTCAACCATCTTTGATCAGAGGTTGCTAGCATGATTCTATTGTGGGCCAAAAGGAAGTTCTGCAACTTTACTACACAGCAGCCCATTTCACACTGACTTGATGAAACTTTTGATGTGTTTTTTTGAATTTGAATGCACATCGTTGCTTACAACAAGACATGTGATCATTTGTTGGGACAAAGGTATTGGGTAGTAAACTTTACAGCACCAGCTGCTAGACACTGGAGTCTGTTAGAGTTACCTGTCAGGTAGTTAGCCACACCTGCGACCAGTTAATCAACAAGGTAAGAGGGGACAGCTTAAAAAGAGCTCCAGTGTTACCTCAGTGACTTGTTGTTTTCAGACTGGTTCAGTTGTAGCTGACTTGAGTCTGCTATTTCACTGGCCTACAACTGTGGTTGAAGCCATGTGGTTTCTCATAAGGTAAATTTTAAAGTTGTTGAGTTTTTTTAAAATTGTTAGTTCAATGCATTCAGCTCAAATTATTGAGGAATATAGTAACTTGGGGATGTCTTGTCTAGTTGGCTGTTGTTGTCCTTGCTAGCTGACGGAAGACATCAGGCAAATGGTAGGTTTATTCAAGTTGTGAAACTATTTAATTGGTTGTATGCATGGGCTAAAATATTTGCTCATTAGCTTACAGTATTGCATCTGCTGGGAAGTATGGAGACGATGACGTGCCAGTTGCAGGCTATCAACCGGATCCAAGTGGCGTTAACGCTGGAGACAAATCTTCATCGAGCACTGGGCCACTTGGAGGTGGTGATTCAATCTCAAATGCAAATGAAGTAACTAGTTACAACACATCACTAATTAACAGTTACCAGCCTGAAGCTGACTCACAGGAACCAAACTACCGCTCCAAGCAGCCTAGCTATCCGCCACTGCCGCAGGTGCCGCCTCAGGTGCCCCAGCAGCCTAGCTATCCCCCACAGCCGCAGGTGCCTAGCTATCCGCCCCAGGCGCCCCAGCAGCCTAGCAATCCCCCACTGCCGCAGGTGCCGCCTCAGATGCCCCAGCAGCCTAGCTATCCCCCACAGCCGCAGGTGCCTAGCTATCCCCCACAGCCGCAGGTGCCCCAGCAGCCTAGCTATCCGCAGCAGCCGCAGGTGCCCCAGCAGCCTAGCTATCCGCAGCAGCCGCAGGTGCCCCAGCAGCCGAGCTATCCGCAGCAGCCGCAGGTGCCCCAGCAGCCGAGCTATCCGCAGCAGCCGCAGGTGCCCCAGCAGCCGAGCTATCCGCAGCAGCCGCAGGTGCCCCAGCAGCCGAGCTATCCGCAGCAGCCGCAGGTGCCCCAGCAGCCGAGCTATCCGCAGCAGCCGCAGGTGCCCCAGCAGCCGAGCTATCCGCAGCAGCCGCAGGTGCCCCAGCAGCCGAGCTATCCGCAGCAGCCACAGGTGCCCCAGCAGCCGAGCTATCCGCAGCAGCCGCAGGTGCCCCAGCAGCCGAGCTATCCGCAGCAGCCGCAGGTGCCCCAGCAGCCGAGCTATCCGCAGCAGCCGCAGGTGCCCCAGCAGCCGAGCTATCCGCAGCAGCCGCAGGTGCCCCAGCAGCCTAGCTATCCGCAGGTGCCCCGCTATCCGCAGGTGCCCCGCTATCCGCAGGTGCCCCGCTATCCGCAGGTGCCCCAGCAGCCGCAGGTGCCCCAGCAGCCGCAGGTGCCCCAGCAGCCGCAGGTGCCCCAGCAGCCGCAGGTGCCCCAGCAGCCGCAGGTGCCCCAGCAGCCGCAGGTGCCCCAGCAGCCTAGCTATCCCCAACAGCCGCAGGTGCCGCTGCAGGTGCCCTAACAGCCTAGCTATCCCCAACAGCCGCAGGTGCTGCCGCAGGTGCCGGTGCCTAGCTATCCGTCCCAGCAGCCTAGCTATCCGCCCCAGCAGCCGCAGGTGCCCCAGCAGCCGCCCCAGCAGCCTAGCTATCCCCAACAGCCGCAGGTGCCGCCGCAGGTGCCCCAGCAGCCCCAGCAGCCTACTTATCCCCCACTGCCGCAGGTGCCCCCTCAGGGGCAGGTGCCTAGCTATCCGCCTCAGGCGCCCCAGGTGCCTAGCTGTCAACCCCAGCCTATGCCTCAGGTGCCCCAGCAGCCTAGCTATCCGCCTCAGGTGCCCCAGCAGCCTAGCTATCCGCCTCAGGTGCCCCAGCAGCCTAGCTATCCGCCTCAGGTGCCCCAGAAGCCTAGCTATCCGCCTCAGGTGCCCCAGCAGCCTAGCTATCCCCAGCAGCCTCAGGTGCCCCAGCAGCCTAGCTATCCCCAGCAGCCTAGCTATCCCCAGCAGCCTCAGGTGCCCCAGCAGCCTCAGCTATCCCCAGCAGCCTCAGCTATCCCCAGCAGCCTCAGCTATCCCCAGCAGCCTCAGCTATCCCCAGCAGCCTAGCTATCCCCAGCAGCCTCAGCTATCCCCAGCAGCCTAGCTATCCCCAGCAGCCGCAGGTGCCCCAGCAGCCTAGCTATCCCCAGCAGCCGCAGGTGCCCCAGCAGCCTCGGCCTCTGCCGCAGCAGCCTCAGCCGCCATGCTACAAGGATTATCCAACTTTTGCTAAAGGAGTCGCTCCCCAAATGGATACAAATGGGTAAGCTGTGATTGTGCGTCATTTTCATTAGCATAATTGGTAGAATTGGTGAGTAATCTAGCCAACTTTAATTTCTTACAGACACAGCACCACTGGAGTTTATGGTAACATTGGGAGAGGAGCACTGGGCAGGGTAAGTACTTAAACACAGCAATTGGATGACTGAAGTTTTCAAATTGATTTTCCTTTAATCCATCTTTTGTGTTTTAGGCACGAGACCACTGAAGATGCCTCGTCGACTGCTTTCAACCGAGCCATTGTATTGACTTGTCATTTTAAAATAAACTTCACCCGAGTCTGTTTCTCTGACAACAGCTCAGTATCAAGCCAGTGGTGTTTTTGTTTGTTTATGGGGCTCAGTTTAATCAAGCGAGTAAAATGCCTGCAATGAGGCAGCACATTTAATCATTTCTCTAGCTCAAAGGGTTTTCTGGTCTGACTTAACATCTTTCATCAGATTTTAAAATCACTTGATACAGTCCACTTTTATAACCAGAGATGGGTTGATGCTGGAACAGGCTCAGATACACCAGGTTGTATACTAACGCTAGTTTCATACCTGCTGTGAGGGTATCATTAAACCAGAAATGTTTCATTGCTCAAGAACAGGAAGTGCAAAGGAGAAGGACTTCAGGAAATCTTACTGTTGTCCAATGGTCATACTCTGCCCTGCTACAAGATGTTATACCTGAACACAACTTATCCTGATGAGTACCAGGATTCAGGTTTGGGCTGTTTGTGTCTTGGCTGTTAGCCTGGCAAGCTAACATGCAGTGACTAGACGAAACAAAGGCCAGATTATGTTAGGCGCAGGCGTCCGAGGCTACAGCACCGAAAATTTTGTCCAGAGCAATTGTCTTAACGATTACATTTCAAATGTAATGTGTGCAGTAAAATTAAATGACAATTAGGCAGTGTTCAGGCAGGACAGCAGGGAGCGACCACCCCAAAAAAAGGGTTATAGCCTTGGTTTGTAGCACTGGCTGGGTTTTGGACTCATTTTTAGGCCTGTGCAGAACTTTACTGCTGCGCACCCTGCCCCATACCCCAGTGTCTTGTCTTTGATTATAGGGTTACTATTGATCTATAAAAGAGACATTCGGGGAGTGATTGCGAAAAGTGATGCCAAAATACCCTCTGTATGTGTTCTCAAATGTCAACCATCTTTGATCAGAGGTTGCTAGCATGATTCTATTGTGGGCCAAAAGGAAGTTCTGCAACTTTACTACCCAGCAGCCCATTTCACACTGACTTGATGAAACTTTTGATGTGTTTTTTGGAATTTGAATGCACATCGTTGCTTACAACAAGACATGTGATCATTTGTTGGGACAAAGGTATTGGGGAGTAAACTTTACAGCACCAGCTGCTAGACACTGGAGTCTGTTAGAGTTACCTGTCAGGTAGTTAGCCACACCTGCGCCCAGTTAATCAACAAGGTAAGAGGGGACATCTTAAAAAGAGCTCCAGTGTTACCTCAGTGACTTGTTGTTTTCAGACTGGTTCAGTTGTAGCTGACTTGAGTCTGCTATTTCACTGGCCTACAACTGTGGTTGAAGCCATGTGGTTTCTCATAAGGTAAATTTTAAAGTTGTTGAGTTTTTTTAAAATTGTTTGTTCAATGCATTCAGCTCAAATTATTGAGGAATATAGTAACTTGGGGATGTCTTGTCTAGTTGGCTGTTGTTGTCCTTGCTAGCTGACGGAAGACATCAGGCAAATGGTAGGTTTATTCAAGTTGTGAAACTATTTAATTGGTTGTATGCATGGGCTAAAATATTTGCTCATTAGCTTACAGTATTGCATCTGCTGGGAAGTATGGAGCCGATGACGTGCCAGTTGCAGGCTATCAACCGGATCCAAGTGGCGTTAACGCTGGAGACAAATCTTCATCGAGCACTGGGCCACTTGGAGGTGGTGATTCAATCTCAAATGCAAATGAAGTAACTAGTTACAACACATCACTAATTAACAGTTACCAGCCTGAAGCTGACTCACAGGAACCAAACTACCGCTCCAAGCAGCCTAGCTATCCGCCACTGCCGCAGGTGCCGCCTCAGGTGCCCCAGCAGCCTAGCTATCCCCCACAGCCGCAGGTGCCTAGCTATCCGCCCCAGGCGCCCCAGCAGCCTAGCTATCCCCCACTGCCGCAGGTGCCGCCTCAGATGCCCCAGCAGCCTAGCTATCCCCCACAGCCGCAGGTGCCTCGCTATCCCCCACAGCCGCAGGTGCCCCAGCAGCCTAGCTATCCGCAGCAGCCGCAGGTGCCCCAGCAGCCTAGCTATCCGCAGCAGCCGCAGGTGCCCCAGCAGCCGCAGGTGCCCCAGCAGCCGCCGGTGCCCCAGCAGCCGCAGGTGCCCCAGCAGCCGCAGGTGCCCCAGCAGCCGCAGGTGCCCCAGCTGCCGCAGGTGCCCCAGCAGCCGCAGGTGCCCCAGCTGCCTAGCTATCCGCAACAGCCGCAGGTGCCCCAGCAGCCGCAGGTGCCCCAGCTGCCTAGCTATCCGCAGCAGCCGCAGGTGCCCCAGCAGCCGCAGGTGCCCCAGCTGCCTAGCTATCCGCAACAGCCGCAGGTGCCCCAGCTGCCTAGCTATCCGCAACAGCCGCAGGTGCCCCAGCAGCCGCAGGTGCCCCAGCTGCCTAGCTATCCGCAACAGCCGCAGGTGCCCCAGCTGCCTAGCTATCCGCAACAGCCGCAGGTGCCCCAGCTGCCTAGCTATCCCCAACAGCCGCAGGTGCCCCAGCTGCCTAGCTATCCGCAACAGCCGCAGGTGCCCCAACAGCCGCAGGTGCCCCAGCTGCCTAGCTATCCGCAACAGCCGCAGGTGCCCCAGCAGCCGCAGGTGCCCCAGCTGCCTAGCTATCCGCAACAGCCGCAGGTGCCCCAGCAGCCGCAGGTGCCCCAGCTGCCTAGCTTTCCGCAACAGCCGCAGGTGCCCCAGCAGCCGCAGGTGCCCCAGCTGCCTAGCTATCCGCAACAGCCGCAGGTGCCCCAGCAGCCGCAGGTGCCCCAGCTGCCTAGCTATCTGCAACAGCCGCAGGTGCCCCAGCAGCCGCAGGTGCCCCAGCTGCCTAGCTATCCGCAACAGCCGCAGGTGCCCCAGCAGCCGCAGGTGCCCCAGCTGCCTAGCTATCCGCAACAGCCGCAGGTGCCCCAGCAGCCGCAGGTGCCCCAGCTGCCTAGCTATCCGCAACAGCCGCAGGTGCCCCAGCAGCCGCAGGTGCCCCAGCTGCCTAGCTATCTGCAACAGCCGCAGGTGCCCCAGCAGCCGCAGGTGCCCCAGCTGCCTAGCTATCCGCAACAGCCGCAGGTGCCCCAGCAGCCGCAGGTGCCCCAGCTGCCTAGCTATCTGCAACAGCCGCAGGTGCCCCAGCAGCCGCAGGTGCCCCAGCTGCCTAGCTATCCGCAACAGCCGCAGGTGCCCCAGCAGCCGCAGGTGCCCCAGCTGCCTAGCTATCCGCAACAGCCGCAGGTGCCCCAGCAGCCGCAGGTGCCCCAGCTGCCTAGCTATCCGCAACAGCCGCAGGTGCCCCAGCAGCCGCAGGTGCCCCAGCTGCCTAGCTATCCGCAACAGCCGCAGGTGCCCCAGCAGCCGCAGGTGCCCCAGCTGCCTAGCTATCCGCAGCAGCCGCAGGTGCCCCAGCAGCCGCAGGTGCCCCAGCTGCCTAGCTATCCGCAACAGCCGCAGGTGCCCCAGCTGCCTAGCTATCCGCAACAGCCGCAGGTGCCCCAGCAGCCGCAGGTGCCCCAGCTGCCTAGCTATCCGCAACAGCCGCAGGTGCCCCAGCAGCCGCAGGTGCCCCAGCAGCCTAGCTATCCGCAACAGCCGCAGGTGCCGCCGCAGGTGCCCCAGCAGCCTAGCTATCCCCAACAGCCGCAGGTGCCGCCGCAGGTGCCCCAGCAGCCTAGCTATCCCCCACTGCCGCAGGTGCCTAGCTATCCGCCTCAGGTGCCCCAGCATCCTAGCTATCCCCAGCAGCCGCAGGTGCCCCAGGTGCCCCAGCATCCTAGCTATCCCCCACTGCCGCAGCAGCCTCAGCCGCCATGCTACAAGGATTATCCAACTTTTGCCAAAGGAGTCGCTCCCCAAATGGATACAAATGGGTAAGCTGTGATTGTGCGTCATTTTCATTAGCATAATTGGTAGAATTGGTGAGTAATCTAGCCAACTTCAATTTCTTACAGACACAGCACCACTGGAGTTTATGGTAACATTGGGAGAGGAGCACTGGGCAGGGTAAGTACTTAAACTCAGCAATTGGATGACTGAAGTTTTCACATTGATTTTCCTTTAATCCATCTTTTGTGTTTTAGGCACGAGACCACTGAAGATGCCTCGTCGACTGCTTTCAACCGAGCCATTGTATTGACTTGTCATTTTAAAATAAACTTCACCCGAGTCTGTTTCTCTGACAACAGCTCAGTATCAAGCCAGTGGTGTTTTTGTTTGATTATGGGGCTCAGTTTAATCAAGCGAGTAAAATGCCTGCAATGAGGCAGCACATTTAATCATTTCTCTAGCTCAAAGGGGTTTCTGGTCTGACTTAACATCTTTCATCAGATTTTAAAATCACTTGATACAGTCCACTTTTATAACCAGAGATGGGTTGATGCTGGAACAGGATCAGATACACCAGGTTGTATACTAACGCTAGTTTCATACCTGCTGTGAGGGTGTCATTAAACCAGAAATGTTTCATTGCTCAAGAACAGGAAGTGCAAAGGAGAAGGAATTCAGGAAATCTTACTGTTGTCCAATTGTCATACTCTGCCCTGCTACAAGATGTTATACCTGAACACAACTTATCCTGATGAGTACCAGGATTCAGGTTTGGGCTGTTTTTGTCTTGGCTGTTAGCCTGGCAAGCTAACATGCAGTGACTAGACGAAACAAATGCCAGATTATGTTAGGCGCAGGCGTCCGAGGCTACAGCACCGAAAATTTTGTCCAGAGCAATTGTCTTAACGATTACATTTCAAATGTAATGTGTGCAGTAAAATTAAATGACAATTAGGCAGTGTTCAGGCAGGACAGCAGGGAGCGCCCACCCCAAAAAAAGGGTTATAGCCTTGGTTTGTAGCACTGGCTGGGTTTTGGACTCATTTTTAGGCCTGTGCAGAACTTTACTGCTGCGCACCCTGCCCCATACCCCAGTGTCTTGTCTTTGATTATAGGGTTACTATTGATCTATAAAAGAGACATGCGGGGAGTGATTGAGAAAAGTGATGCCAAAATACCCTCTGTATGTGTTCTCAAATGTCAACCATCTTTGATCAGAGGTTGCTAGCATGATTCTATTGTGGGCCAAAAGGAAGTTCTGCAACTTTACTACACAGCAGCCCATTTCACACTAACTTGATGAAACTTTTGTTGTGTTTTTTGGAATTTGAATGCACATCGTTGCTTACAACAAGACATGTGATCATTTGTTGGGACAAAGGTATTGGGTAGTAAACTTTACAGCACCAGCTGCTAGACACTGGAGTCTGTTAGAGTTACCTGTCAGGTAGTTAGCCACACATGCGCCCAGTTAATCAACAAGGTAAGAGGGGACAGCTTAAAAAGAGCTCCAGTGTTACCTCAGTGACTTGTTGTTTTCAGACTGGTTCAGTTGTAGCTGACTTGAGTCTGCTATTTCACTGGCCTACAACTGTGGTTGAAGCCATGTGGTTTCTCATAAGGTAAATTTTAAAGTTGTTTGTTCAATGCATTCAGCTCTAATTATTGAGGAATATAGTAACTTGGGGATGTCTTGTCTAGTTGGCTGTTGTTGTCCTTGCTAGCTGACGGAAGACATCAAGCAAATGGTAGGTTTATTCAAGTTGTGAAACTATTTAATTGGTTGTATTCATGGGCTAAAATATTTGCTCATTAGCTTACAGTATTGCATCTGCTGGGAAGTATGGAGACGATGACGTGCCAGTTGCAGGCTATCAACCGGATCCAAGTGGCGTTAACGCTGGAGACAAATCTTCATCGAGCACTGGGCCACTTTGAGGTGGTGATTCAATCTCAAATGCAAATGAAGCAACTAGTTACAACACATCACTAATTAACAGTTACCAGCCTGAAGCTGACTCACGGGAACCAAACTACCGCTCCAAGCAGCCTAGCTATCCGCCACTGCCGCAGGTGCCGCCTCAGGTGCCCCAGCAGCCTAGCTATCCCCCACTGCCGCAGGTGCCGCCTCAGGTGCCCCAGCAGCCTAGCTATCCCCCACAGCCGCAGGTGCCTAGCTATCCGCCCCAGGCGCCCCAGCAGCCTAGCTATCTCCCACTGCCGCAGGTGCCGCCTCAGGTGCCCCAGCAGCCTAGCTATCCCCCACTGCCGCAGGTGCCGCCTCAGGTGCCCCAGCAGCCTAGCTATCCCCCACTGCCGCAGGTGCCGCCTCAGGTGCCCCAGCAGCCTAGCTATCCCCCACTGCTGCAGGTGCCGCCTCAGGTGCCCCAGCAGCCTAGCTATCCCCCACTGCCGCAGGTGCCTAGCTATCCGCCCCAGGTGCCCCAGCAGCCTAGCTATCCCCAGCAGCCGCAGGTGCCCCAGCAGCCTAGCTATCCCCAGCAGCCTAGCTATCCCCAGCAGCCTAGCTATCCCCAGCAGCCTAGCTATCCCCAGCAGCCTAGCTATCCCCAGCAGCCTCAGGTGCCCCAGCAGCCTCAGGTGCCCCAGCAGCCTCAGGTGCCCCAGCAGCCTCAGGTGCCCCAGCAGCCTCAGGTGCCCCAGCAGCCTCAGGTGCCCCAGCAGCCTCAGGTGCCCCAGCAGCCTAGCTATCCCCAGCAGCCTCAGGTGCCCCAGCAGCCTAGCTATCCCCAGCAGCCTCAGGTGCCCCAGCAGCCTAGCTATCCCCAGCAGCCTCAGGTGCCCCAGCAGCCTAGCTATCCCCAGCAGCCTCAGGTGCCCCAGCAGCCTAGCTATCCCCAGCAGCCTCAGGTGCCCCAGCAGCCTCAGGTGCCCCAGCAGCCTCAGGTGCCCCAGCAGCCTCAGGTGCCCCAGCAGCCTCAGGTGCCCCAGCAGCCTCAGGTGCCCCAGCAGCCTCAGGTGCCCCAGCAGCCTCAGGTGCCCCAGCAGCCTAGCTATCCCCAGCAGCCTCAGGTGCCCCAGCAGCCTAGCTATCCCCAGCAGCCTCAGGTGCCCCAGCAGCCTAGCTATCCCCAGCAGCCTCAGGTGCCCCAGCAGCCTAGCTATCCCCAGCAGCCTCAGGTGCCCCAGCAGCCTAGCTATCCCCAGCAGCCTCAGGTGCCCCAGCAGCCTCAGGTGCCCCAGCAGCCTCAGGTGCCCCAGCAGCCTCAGGTGCCCCAGCAGCCTCAGGTGCCCCAGCAGCCTCAGGTGCCCCAGCAGCCTCAGGTGCCCCAGCAGCCTAGCTATCCCCAGCAGCCTCAGGTGCCCCAGCAGCCTAGCTATCCCCAGCAGCCTCAGGTGCCCCAGCAGCCTAGCTATCCCCAGCAGCCTCAGGTGCCCCAGCAGCCTAGCTATCCCCAGCAGCCTCAGGTGCCCCAGCAGCCTCAGGTGCCCCAGCAGCCTCAGGTGCCCCAGCAGCCTCAGGTGCCCCAGCAGCCTAGCTATCCCCAGCAGCCTAGCTATCCCCAGCAGCCTAGCTATCCCCAGCAGCCTAGCTATCCCCAGCAGCCTAGCTATCCCCAGCAGCCTAGCTATCCCCAGCAGCCTAGCTATCCCCAGCAGCCTAGCTATCCCCAGCAGCCTAGCTATCCCCAGCAGCCTCGCTATCCCCAGCAGCCTAGCTATCCCCAGCAGCCTAGCTATCCCCAGCAGCCTAGCTATCCCCAGCAGCCTAGCTATCCCCAGCAGCCTAGCTATCCCCAGCAGCCTAGCTATCCCCAGCAGCCGCAGGTTCCCCCGCTGGTGCCGCTGCAGGTGCCCCAGCAGCCTCGGCCTCTGCCGCAGCAGCCTCAGCCGCCATGCTACAAGGATTATCCAACTTTTGCCAAAGGAGTCGCTCCCCAAATGGATACAAATGGGTAAGCTGTGATTGTGCGTCATTTTCATTAGCATAATTGGCAGAATTGGTGAGTAATCTAGCCAACTTTAATTTCTTACAGACACAGCACCACTGGAGTTTATGGTAACATTGGGAGAGGAGCACTGGGCAGGGTAAGTACTTAAACTCAGCAATTGGATGACTGAAGTTTTCAAATTGATTTTCCTTTAATCCATCTTTTGTGTTTTAGGCACGAGACCACTGAAGATGCCTCGTCGACTGCTTTCAACCGAGCCATTGTATTGACTTGTAATTTTAAAATAAACTTCACCCGAGTCTGTTTCTCTGACAACAGCTCAGTATCAAGCCAGTGGTTTTTTTGTTTGTTTATGGGGCTCAGTTTAATCAAGCGAGTAAAATGCCTGCAATGAGGCAGCACATTTAATCATTTTCTAGCTCAAAGGGGTTTCTGGTCTGACTTAACATCTTTCATCAGATTTTAAAATCACTTGATACAGTCCACTTTTATAACCAGAGATGGGTTGATGCTGGAACAGGCTCAGATACACCAGGTTGTATACTAACGCTAGTTTCATACCTGCTGTGAGGGTATCATTAAACCAGAAATGTTTCATTGCTCAAGAACAGGAAGTGCAAAGGAGAAGGAATTCAGGAAATCTTACTGTTGTCCAATGGTCATACTCTGCCCGGCTACAAGATGTTATACCTGAACACAACTTATCCTGATGAGTACCAGGATTCAGGTTTGGGCTGTTTTTGTCTTGGCTGTTAGCCTGGCAAGCTAACATGCAGTGACTAGACTAAACAAAGGCCAGATTATGTTAGGCGCAGGCGTCCGAGGCTACAGCACCGAAAATTTTGTCCAGAGCAATTGTCTTAACGATTACATTTCAAATGTAATGTGTGCAGTAAAATTAAATGACAATTAGGCAGTGTTCAGGCAGGACAGCAGGGAGCGCCCACCCCAAAAAAGGGTTATAGCCTTGGTTTGTAGCACTGGCTGGGTTTTGGACTCATTTTTAGGCCTGTGCAGAACTTTACTGCTGCGCACCCTGCCCCATACCCCAGTGTCTTGTCTTTGATTATAGGGTTACTATTGATCTATAAAAGAGACATGCGGGGAGTGATTGCTAAAAGTGATGCCAAAATACCCTCTGTATGTGTTCTCAAATGTCAACCATCTTTGATCAGAGGTTGCTAGCATGATTCTATTGTGGGCCAAAAGGAAGTTCTGCAACTTTACTACACAGCAGCCCATTTCACACTAACTTGATGAAACTTTTGATGTGTTTTTTTGAATTTGAATGCACATCGTTGCTTACAACAAGACATGTGATCATTTGTTGGGACAAAGGTATTGGGTAGTAAACTTTACAGCACCAGCTGCTAGACACTGGAGTCTGTTAGAGTTACCTGTCAGGTAGTTAGCCACACCTGCGCCCAGTTAATCAACAAGGTAAGAGGGGACAGCTAAAAAAGAGCTCCAGTGTTACCTCAGTGACTTGTTGTTTTCAGACTGGTTCAGTTGTAGCTGACTTGAGTCTGCTATCTCACTGGCCTACAACTGTGGTTGAAGCCATGTGGTTTCTCATAAGGTAAATTTTAAAGTTGTTTGTTCAATGCATTCAGCTCAAATTATTGAGGAATATAGTAACTTGGGGATGTCTTGTCTAGTTGGCTGTTGTTGTCCTTGCTAGCTGACGGAAGACATCAAGCAAATGGTAGGTTTATTCAAGTTGTGAAACTATTTAATTGGTTGTATGCATGGGCTAAAATATTTTCTCATTAGCTTACAGTATTGCATCTGCTGGGAAGTATGGAGACGATGACGTGCCAGTTGCAGGCTATCAACCGGATCCAAGTGGCGTTAACGCTGGAGACAAATCTTCATCGAGCACTGGGCCAATTGGAGGTGGTGATTCAATCTCAAATGCAAATGAAGCAACTAGTTACAACACATCACTAATTAACAGTTACCAGCCTGAAGCTGACTCACAGGAACCAAACTACCGCTCCAAGCAGCCTAGCTATCCGCCACTGCCGCAGGTGCCGCCTCAGGTGCCCCAGCAGCCTAGCTATCTGCCACTGCCGCAGGTGCCGCCTCAGGTGCCCCAGCAGCCTAGCTATCTGGTGCCGCCTCAGGTGCCCCAGCAGCCTAGCTATCCGCCACTGCCGCAGGTGCCCCAGCAGCCTGGCTATCCCACACTGCCGCAGGTGCCCCAGCAGCCTAGCTATCCC
>SEMN01001965.1:0-18889 GCA_005408345.1 Macquaria australasica | reverse complement strand
GTTTCACTTTTTTCTATTGTTTCAGTTGTTTTTCTTTCTGTCTGTCTGTCTACATCTTTCTTTCCATTACCACCAAAATGAACAAAGAAAGACAGTTCTGTGCTTGACTGGTATAACTTCAGACCAAACCACATGAAAAATAGACAAGGCATGACTGTTACTTTGTCCTAAGTGGAAACATTTTTTCCTTTAAACTTTTTTCAACTTGAGTGTGAATTTTGCCTGGTGCAGTAAATTCAGTGGGCCCTAGGGGGGGAAAAACAAGTCTTTGCGTCAAAGAACTTATCACAACAAAACAGTGGTTCTGCTGTCTGCTAAGCATGGTGCAAATGGATTAAAATTTAAATATGATGGAAAATAAATACATAAAAATTTAAGAGAGACACACAGTTTCAAGTTATCAACATGCTTTTATGATTCTCCACCCCAGAGTAAAGCTGAAACGATTAATCTGAATCTGCAACAATTTTGATAATCCAGTAATCGTTTACAAATGACAAAATATCACTTGTTCCAACTTCTCAATTATAAAAAACGGCTTTCCTTTTTTTCCCCATGATAGTAAACTGAATATATTTGTGTTTTGGACTGTTGTTCCCAAAGAAGTCACAGCAGCCACTTGCTGTTGTGGTCAGTGGATACATCAAAAAGGGTTGCATGTGGACATGCCAATATTACTATAAAACTGATGAACATAATGCAAGAAATGAAAAAGTACATTTCAAAAGTAGGGTGAACTGTGCCATCTTCCTCTTGTATATTCATAATTTCCAGGGTCTGCTCACTGTCTCTAAATAGTTAAAATGGGTCAGATCAGATACTGAGGATGAATTTCCCAATGGGAATTAAAGAAAGTATTAAAATCTGGCACACATTCTCAAATCCAAACACACACAAACAAAGGAATTAACAGAACACACACACACATGAAACCAAATATTTTCTAAACCTTTCTTGGAAGATTAAATCAGCACAATACGCCTAAAACCTGGCGAAATATTTCCTAGAGATGCTTTCAACCACAACAAATATTTGCATTTCAAATTTCTCTTGGGTCTCCCTTCCCTCGGTGTCCTCCCCGCCTCCTCCTCCTGCTCAATCATGATTTGACTAAAGCCGAAGTGAGCAGCGACCGACAGCTCTCTCCTGCTCCAGGGCCGAGAGCAACAAGTCATTTCCAAGTCAAATATGGAGTTATTGATTGTACAAGTGGAAAATTAATAAGACTATCTAGCCTTTGGATGGATGACATCAACCAAACAACAGTGGCCTTGTAAGAAATATCATCATCCTGTAGCTGCCACATTAGCACATTAGCTGCAGCACGCTTTTTTTTTTGGTGAGCAGATATTTCTCTACACCTTATCCTAACAGCTCAAAACAAGGTGGTTACATCTGCACATGAATGTTTCAAGTAAATCATTTGTATGGGTTCACTAATCCTGTTCTGGACAAAGGGAGGAAGAAAATCCATCTATCCACTCACTTGCTGTCTTGCAGTGGATGTTCTGTGAGGACTGCGACAAATGCTCTCAAAGATTTTACACTCGCAAATCAACACAAAGCAGTGTCAACAGATCATCGTGGTGACTGCAAAACTGCCAGACTGACACCGAAAATGTGAAGCATGGTTGTCAGTAGGAGCTGACATAACATGCTAATATTCAGCACTGATATTATTCACATGTTGGCGCTCATATTCACACAGACACACATCATGTTGAATAATGCTAAGTGGCAGAAAAATCCAGCTCACACAGACTCACATGTAGAGAAATGTTCTGTATTTGAACCAAAATGTTGACTACCCAGTTCCCTCCCTTTGTTCATTTCTTGACAGTTGATTTGTCTTGATCAAAAATGAATTACTTCATATTTCGATAATCAAAATAGTATTTTTTAAAGCAAAAATGTCCCCCATTCCCCAGCCTCTCAAATGTGAATACTTGCTGGTTTTCTTCTTTAATATCAAACTAAATATTTGGACTGTTTGGTACTAAATATGTCAACTTGGGCTTTTGGAAATTGTAATGGGCATTTTTCGCTATTTGCTGCCATTTTATGGACCAAATGATTCATTGAGAAAATAAACAACAGATTTATCGATTATGAAAAAAATCATTAGTTGCAGCCTAAACTCAAACCAGTACATCAACTTCTGTCCTTCCTTCTGGGTAGATTACTTTTCCATTGTCTGTGGAGCAAGTTTCAGTCTGTGCCACTCTCACTATCTGGGCCCACTCTCTGCCCCTGGCACAGAAATCTAACATAAACTGGCCTAGATACACACATACCCCGTCACTGCTAATGACACACACACACACACGCTGTCTGAAAGCCGGTCTGCCCTCATTGTTATCGTTTAGTCATTTTTAGATCTAAGTGGATAGAGAGTACTAATGTGAAACCGTAGTTCACCAAGCCCTTTATTACTTCACAATGAAATGAACTGTGACATTTACATTTAAACCATTTTGTCAGTAAAATGACATGAGCTGAATGAGATGTGGATGTGATACGAGGAGGGGGTTGCTGTTAAGAGCCTGTATTCCCAAATGCATCACAGCACTGACATCATCTTTCACAGTGAAGATGACGTTATAGCACTCCTGCTGCATAAAGACCAAAAGCAATTTAATTAACCACTTCCCAGAAATGTATTAATTCTTAAGAGCTCGACAGTGGCTGCAGGGGTGGCACCAGATCCCACTTCAACATGATTAGCCACCCCTGGTGCCCTCCTCCTAACCAGATTCTGAATATGTATATGATTTTATTATTATGGAAGAACATAGCCGAATGAGAGAAGCCCTTAAAGGAAGTGTCCTCCAATAACAAACCAAACAGTTTGTTATTTTTGTGTGACTTTTATGGCAATCATTTTCATGAGTCAGTGGTAAGTAATAATTAAACTTGCAAATGACATGCTATGATTTATTTTCCTTCTGTGAATTTCCACAACTCTCTGCTATTAATTAGCCACATTTCATGCTTGATTTTCATCAGGTTGAAGTAAACAAGGTTGAGTGATTACTGATTTCTCTCTTTGCTCAAGATCATCACATTTCTTTGTATTGTTGTCTTGTTCGCCCTCACATACAGATAATACAGTAATCAAGCTGGACAAGAGCATAACAGTAATATGGGAGTGCTAATTTAACAGATTCTACTTCAATCAGGTTGTTTATTCATTGGCCCTTTAAAATCTGCAGTGCTGCCATTCACCTAGAGAGGAAAGTAAAGTAGGAGTTGAATAAACTCCAGCCCACCCAAAATAGAGTAGCAAGGCTGGCGCACCACTGCCCCAGTTGCATAAATGGAGATCTAATGCATACAGAGCGACTGAAAACAAGTTGAAGTGAGTCCTCTGGAGGGGAAGTCTATTAAAAAGAGTGCTTTACCAAAATACTTGCTGTGCAGACAGTTTTCAAACTCCTTGCGGGAACTATTTAGTTTAGTTCTCCCTACTTCAAGATCAAATAGCTAGCTTAGCTACTGTATTAAAAGTGCACGTATAGGAATGTACCTTCACTGCTAACCAGATAACCAAGAAAACAGTAATTCAACAAATTTTGCATGTATTTATTTCCTATAATGTCACAACGACATTTTGTCTGCTGTTTGCCAATTGCAGATCACCTCTAGAAGTTGTTTCATACTCATTTCTTGGAATACTCTGAGGTTAATGGGAGATAATAAAAGGTATAATGATTGATATCAGCTGTGCTGTTAACCCTTGTTGACCCCTGAAAGATGAGAGAGTTCTGGGAGGCAGCTAATATAAAGTATAATGTTCAAAACATAAACACCCCTGATGTTGCAGCTACTATGCCAGTTTGGTAAAGTCAGTGAATAGAGAATAAGATATGTATATATTTGCAGAATGTAGCACCTAGCTATCCAAAAATATTGTAAGACACTTTAGGGACACCCAGGCCCGCAGTAGAGTGCACACACCTGTGTCTGTGAAGGTCTAAAGGTGCAGCTGAACGACTGCTGCAGTGAGTCCAGGAAGGGCTGGATCTTGTACAGGCCCTGGTTGCTTCCCTGCGACGGCCGGAAAGCGACAATGTGGAAGTACTTGAGGATCTTCTCAAAGCGCGCCTGGCTCATCTTCAAGGCGATGCTCCGGTTGCTGAAGAAGCCCGAGCTCCAGATGCTGAGCACCGACTCACAGCGGTGCACACTGGTGGAGGTGACAAAGCCCAGGAAGGCCTTTATCTCCTGGGCTGTGACAGGACACCAGCCTTCGTCTGAACCGAAGCGCTCCTGGAACTTCTTGGCATACATGTTAGTCTGGGTGACCATGTTTTGGATGCAATTGTCTGGGACAAAGAGCTGGAAGAAGTCCAAGGCTGTGGCGGTGTCTGGCATCTTCTGAGCAGGGCCTGGATCAGAACAGGAAGGGGGGGGGGGGGGGAGTATGAAAAATTATGACAGAGGAAAATGGACATATTGACAGATCGAGGGCCCCATATGGGCTAACTCACAGACACAACTGTCACTTAATCCCAGTTTTTAAACTTTGGCATCAGCCCGTCAATTTGATTGACTTTGCTGAAAAAAAAAAGGATTTCTCTTTTGACACTTTAAGACACGATAAAATTAGATTTTGTTGAGCTGTCACTGTCAAGGCTGTGTAGGATGCATGCAAACTGTTTCCTGGTTACATAAACTACGTTGTCATCTCATAAGAAGAGAGGAAACAGTAACAGAGAGAACATCCATTTATTAAGGTAGTCTTAAATTGTATTAAATCGCCAGAGGAACATACTACATTCACATATAATCGCTGTGCTTTTTCATGAATGAGCCACAGCAGCTTTTGGTGTGAATGTCACAAGCCCAGGGCAGAGGTTAGAAAGTTTACACAACATGACGCCACACTGTGATCCTCGTCACAGTGTGGCGTTTCTATGCTTGCGGAAGGTTTCAGTGTCTCGTTGCTTTAGTGTTATGGCAGGCAATGAGTCAAAATCATGTTCTGATCTGGTAGTCGAGTGAGGAGGGAGCCATGAATGAAAGGCGTCTGATGTCAGACTGTCAGTGGAGCATCAGCTGACGAGAGATGGTTTTGTTTAAACAACAACATTTACCCTTTTAACCAAATAATTGATGCACCTGAACCTGTGTATTTGCAAACGCACATAGCGCATGCATGTAACATAACAGACCTGTTATCCTGTGTTTATGGAGAGATTGTAGAGTGGAGTAACTAATTTGAAAAAATAGAAATTACAACTTGAATAAGAAAAATATATCTTCATATTGAGTCAGTTGGAACACCTGAACACCATGTGTTGAGAGTGTGCATTAGCAAGCGAGCAGCTTGTTTGTTGAAAGTGATAAATAAATGGTTTAAATATGGCTAAAAGTATGAATAAACAGTGCAAATAGTTAGCTTAAATGAATTAACAGTTAAGCTCGTTAGTTTAAAGCAGGGCTGGGGCAGGCCTACTGGCGGAAGGGGGGTGGAGCATTTTTTGGGGGCCCTCTTCCCCAGTCACTGAATAATATAATCAGTAATATTGTTCATAAACACAGTATAGAAATTGCCAAAAGTATGCCTACTGAATCATAAAAAAATCGGAACACTAGTTCACTGTTTATTATTTTAAACTCTGTAAAATATTACTATAATAATTCACATTTCTGTCTGGACTAAGAACATATGTGGTTCAGTTTAGTAACTTACAATGAGCTCAAAATACTGTACTAGTTCAAATACCACATTCTAGCATGTAACCTCTAATATCACTTTATATTTTTCATATGGTAACTCATGACTTCACTCAGTTGTATTTACATCTCCTATACCTTGTGGCATACCCAACATTATCTATTAATTTATCATATAATAACACGTCTTTTGTAGCTACTCAACAGTGAGTTTATATATTTCACATATCAGTATAATATTTTTGTGACTATCAGTCTGTGCATCCTGTCCAGAGTCTCTCCAGATAGCGGGGATGATTTTTCTTCCTTTCCTATCATATAGGAATATATAGTATATACAATATCATTCACTAGTTTACTGAGGGGAAAAGTGACATTTACCTCCCATTTAAAAGCTCTCTGTCTGTACGCTTTTATGTTTTTTTTAGGGCACTGAAGTCATACAGTCAATACACAATG
Source organism: Macquaria australasica (assembly GCA_005408345.1). Taxonomy (NCBI): domain Eukaryota; kingdom Metazoa; phylum Chordata; class Actinopteri; order Centrarchiformes; family Percichthyidae; genus Macquaria; species Macquaria australasica. The sequence goes on along the minus strand of SEMN01001965.1, from coordinate 12,751 downwards.
CAGTGACTGGCTTGATGTGTTTGCTCTAGTAAATTAGAGATTTTCTCGAAAGGTTGCTTTGAGCAGAACAACTTCAGGCTCAATTGAACAGCACGATCTCATTATCTCTGAACAGCGTAGAACAAGGATTTCACTCTCTCTCTATCCCTTCTCTAGTCCTGAGTGGTTGGCTGCAACCAAAATAATTAAGGACTTTTGCTTCAGTCATTTAAGGAAAACATGTACAAGGCTTGAACCTAAATGGTAAGCAACATGTGGAGGTGGGCAGGAAGAGGAAAAAAAGACAGAGTAGAGTACGAGCACGCCCACAAAGTTGATGCTTGCGGCCAAGACAGCAGAAGCAGCCGGGGCACGACTCAAAATCCACTCATTTGCATTCCATTAGATTTGAAAGCTGAATGTAAAGTCCAGCGTGACTTCCTCGGAGCGAGCCACTCCTCGATAAAAACATCAGACATTCAGATGGAAGGTCCACCGAGGCAAAATGACTCACCTTGGCCCATCTCAGGAGTAAGCCAAAAATACAACCTGAGGAGGAATTCATCATTTTTATGGATAATGGAATTGTTTCTGTGTCATTGAGTACTTCCTCCGTAGATTCTTTATACATCCCTGCCAGCTGATTTTCAGTCCAGCCTACATGACTAATAAAACTGGATCAAACATTTACATAATTCTTATTTCAGACTAGTATTATTAGCTAATGTTTGTCTACAAAGGAAGCTGTGAAATATCAATTTCCCACATTACACAATACAAAACTCCACCTACGTTGCACATACAGACAGAAGCATAATCCCTCATGATCATCAGCTGTTGTAATATTTTTCTTGTCGAAGGACAAACATCTGCCTGGTAGCGCTTTATAGCCATGGATTTAAGAATGAGAGATTACGTCTTTGATCGTCCAGGAGATTTTTTGACTATATTTTGTCAGGCAAAGTCCAGCTATGGCTGGGCAATATACTGAAATATACTACAATATTAATAAGAATACCTTTCTGATGCCAATATCCAGTATATCACATCTAGAATGTAGGTCAAATGACATATAAAATGATCTGTGTTCCTCTTCACATGTGTAAAACAAAGAATTTAACAACTCATTTTGTTAGTTTTAAAATTATAGTTTGCTTGGAATAATTTATTTTGACAACAAAATTGTGTGAAATAGTCACACAATGTCATCATATAAGTCAATTTTTTTTTGTATTGTACATACAGTACTATGATGATTTAAGAGCACCCATTTTTCCATGAATTAGCTCGACAAAAGCCTGAAATATTCTGGTGTACAGATGATAAAATAAAATTTAATGATTGTTTAATTTTGAAAATTGGTTTCTTTTTTATTTTTGGACTTTTGTAGTATTGTTTGAAAATGTATATGCAGCATTCTAGATCTGACTTGTATGATTTTGTGGCATCAGAGTTTTTTCCTGTGTCATGCATAACATTGTTTGTTTCATATGCTATTTATAGTTTATATTTCAGTTCATTGTGTATTTGTTTGCCTCTGCATATCCAGGTCCCATGTTTGTGTCTTTTGTTTTGGTTTTTTATGTTGTGAATATAAATGTTAGACGTATTATCAAATTTTCCTTTGTGTGACTGTTAATGGACGTTTTTACAAATGGTTCTGCAATGGTAAGAAATACAGGGTCAGGCAGATAAACTGACATATGGCAAGTAACAGGAATCTATCAGACAAGCTTAGCAAAGTGAATGAATAAACAGCTCTTTAATTCCCTTCAACATCACAATAAAGTGGTTATATAATCTGAGATCTGGATGTATGCTTCAAAATCCTCGCCCTGGTCCTTTGCCACCCCCCTCGCACTGCAGGACAAACTGTCTCTCGCTGACATCACCTATAAACCTGACCTTGGGTTAACCACATTTTTATGCAAGCCAAAAACTCAGCGTGGTTTCAAACTTCTGCTACTTGTTCAAAACCAAGGACGAGTTGCTGCTGTAAACAAACCCAAAACACAAACCAGCTGGGAGGAGTTTGTATGAGGTAGACTTGATGCTTTCAGATGGTGGCTGATGATTTATGTACGGGGTGCACAGTCTCCAAGGACTGGAGCTGTCACATCAGCACTGTGTCTGTGTCAGCACTGTCACTGCTGGACAGTAAGACAGACAGACAGACAGACAGACAGACAGACAGACAGAGAAATGGGCAGGAAGAGGTGGGAAGATAAGTAGACAGAGAAACCTAGACACATGATAAAAATATCACTGATCATATTTCCACCATCGGTCGACTTAGTGGAAACCTCATTTAGCTTAAGCAGCTTCCCATCCCATGCCATTAAAATCGGTGGAATGACATATCTACGTAGATATGCTGCTGCTCAGGATGCAGTCAGTCTTTACTGTTCAGGCCGATTAAATCAAGTACGCTCTTGGCTACATGAGGTCTGAAGTGTGATTATGCTTCCTGGCTGTCCTGCATCCATCCAGCCAGGCAGCTCTTAATAATCTCAACCCTGATGCAGGATGGCGGGACCACACCCACACTGGCTGTGCTTGTGCAAACAATCACTAACTGTATCTTAACAAACCAGACCAGACTATACAATGCAGACAGACACACCTGCTGCCTCCCTGTAGCTTCAGTCAACAGAGCGCAGACAGTCAAATAGAGCAGGACAGAGCTGGATGTGCATGGGAGTACAGAACATCCTGTAACCTTTTTCTCACCAAAGAACCTCTTTTTGTATTCCCGGCTCAGCTCAGTTTGGTTCAGATTATTTTGGATAAGCAAAATAGGCTCCACTCCATGCTGCATCTGAGCCCTGTCTCACAAAGCAGGATTACTGAAGTTAGCTGGATAACTGGGCTGAGGGGAAATCAAACCTGGAACACAGACAGAAGTAAACAGAGCTGTTCTGGGTTTTGTTTGGTGTCCTGCTCAGTAATCTCGCTTTCAGAGACAGGCCAGTGTCACCACCTTCAATCTGGGCAATATACAGCTCCGACAGCAGACGCAAAACTTTTGTCTCATCATATTTGGATCTTTCATTTTGAATTCTGCAGTAGCACATTTTTCTGTTGGCATTGGAACAGCTTGCAAAACAAACCTTCTTTGCATACAACCAGTGCAGTTCACTTAACTTCCAGTTGTTTCCTGGCACTTTACCTATAGTCAATTTTGTGCTTGTGCTTTTATATATTTGTATATGAAGGCTCCAGTGTGTGTTTCATGTGTGTTTTCAGTGTGTGAGCAGACTGGGGCTTGGTCCATAATCTGCTACAGCCATATGCTGGTTCCCCTCCAAGGGTGCCACAGTGCAACATGCAACATGTCACAGTGGATACAGGATGGCAGAAGAGATGGAAGAGGAGGACAAATCCAAACGAAGCCTGACAGAAGGTGCTGCACTATAAAGCCAAACACCCACTCCCTGCAATGCATACTGTACTTAGTGATGGATAAATGGATAAAAACTGTTCCGAGGAGACAGTACTGACTGTAGGTACATGTTGGCTAGCAGTGGGTTTTAAACAGCATGAGAACAATTTGTGAGAAGATGCTTTTGGCCATTTATTACAGAGACAGACTGAGACAATGGAAGACAGAGAGACAGAGAAGTTGTGGGTGCACAGAGCTGTTTAACTGTCATGATTTGATTCACACACACACACACACACACACACACACACACACACACACACACATTCAAAGAGAAAATGTGCAACCAAAATCAGGGTGCCTTGAGCTTGTGACAAAGGCCAGCATGTGTGCATGTATCTTGCATACATACACCAGGCTTTATGTAATGTGTGTGTGTAAAACCAGGAGAGACAACATGCTGTTTCTCGAAATTAAACAGCATGTCTCCCTGCTCTGCCCTGAAACATGAACGCACACACACAGGACAGCATGTGTACCACAGCACAGCACCAAGGGGTGAAGTATCAAAGGCTAAGCGTTTGCCATTAACTTAACACAGCAATTAACGATGCAGTGTCATGCTTCTCTCACTACACACACGCGCGCGCGCACACAAGGAGGGTGCATGCACGCACACACGAACGAAATGAAACAAGCTTCCAGTTGTTCCAAAGCAATAGCCTTTTGTGTGCTGTTTTGGCACCAGATTGACAGCCAGGGAAATGGCCTGCCTGACCTGAAAAACATGAAGGTGGACTGCACTCTTTCTGCCTGCCTCCAGCCAATCACTTCACACCCTCCCACCCAATTTCTTCCCCGTTGCGCAAATGACCTTATTCATCTTGTCGTGCATCACGTCTCACCATATGTCTCTTTGTACGTCGGCACCGTGACATCCTGCAGAGTCTCCGTCCAGCCCTCCTCTTCAGCCTGACTACGGGACAGAGAGCCCGGGGGACCGGCTCCGCTGCTCCCGCCGCTGCCACCTCCTGCTCCCCAGCTGTGCCCGCTCTCCTTATCGCCCCGTTTTTGGTGGTGGTGCTTCGGCTGCTCCTCCTCGCCTACCTCGGCTATGTAGTTGTCGGAGTCTGAGTCTCCGGAGGTGCTGTAGAAGGGATTGTCGCTGCTGTCGTCCCCGGACTCGCCGAACACGTCGTCGGATATCTGCAGGCTCTCGTACCGGGAGCGGGCCGCTTCTAGGAGAGACAGCGCCTTCCGCCCGCACTCCGCCATCTCTCTCTGTAGTGATGCTGCTTTGCTCCCCCCTTTCTCTCTCTCTCTCTCTCTCTCTCTCTCTCTCTCTCACCCTTCCACTACGGCTTCAGCAGCATGCAAGTGGTCACGATCTTGCAAGAACAGGGAGGTGTTTGCCTTTAATGTGGCGGCTACACCCTCCCCTATCTTAGGTACGAGTTATGATCCCCCTGCCCTCCAGGCTCGGATGCGGAGCCCGGCGGTTCAGAAGTGTTTGGATCCAGGCAGAGCTGTCCGCCTCAAGGGTACTGAAATATTTCCGCCCCCTTGCTCTGTCTACAGCGCTGCGCACTGGGCAAAATTGTCGATAGTTGTGGCACAGCATCCGGGTTGAGAGACCAGGGATTTCTCCTCACAGAGAGAAAATAGAGAGAGTAGTGGCTGCCGCTGCATCACCTGACACCAAAGCCCTGCCCTGTCATCCAATAAGATGCTTTTTCTCATCCAAACTTAGAGAGGAGCGGCCGATGGGAGCTGCTGGTTTAAATATTATGATGATTAATGGTAATATAACATTAGAATAAAATGTGGGTCCTGACAGAAATAATTAAAATAAAATGTTATCCTGACCTCATGGAGCCCCCCCCCCCAAAAGCAACACAATTCATATCGTAAAACATAGGCCTATGTTTTATTTCAGGATGTTATCATGTCTACACCCCTACTACCCCATAACGTTTGCACACTGAATGTTCACAAACACCTTCCATATTTAACAAAATATACACTTTTAGGTCCGTTTTTGGAGACCCTGTGATGAGATTAGTTTAACTACATTTTCCAAGATCATGAATGAACTTTCAGTGTCAACTTTTAAGCCAACAAGGGCGATAAGTCCTTAAAGTGCTTATAAAAATTTAAATTGAACTTCTGTGACAAACTCAATCTACGGATGAACTTTATGTGATACGATCAAAAGCTCCAGAAGAGCAAGTGAATGGACGTTGTGGCGAGATTGTTTTGTCAGCTTTCCAAGGTCGAGAATGAACCACAAACCTCCACCTTCCATAAAAAATATCCCTTGAAAGAGAATCCCAATGATAATTAAAGCTGCAAGCAGCATTGGAGGGCCCGAAGCACACCTGCGCACGTCGGGGAGCGCAGCGCACGCCGGGGAGCGCACGACCACAGCGCGCAGAGCTCACACTCCCCCACACACACGCCACTGACCGGGTACCAGGACCACCAAGTCAGAGCGTGCACGCGACCAGAGATGCCAGGGGGAGGTTGGGCCGAGCCTCCCCAAGCAGAATGAGAAGAAGATGAGAAGAAAATACACACACACACACACACACGAGCCTCCCCAAGCAGGAGAGCCCTTATTCTGAGCAAAACAGATAAGCAAACAGTATTCAAACAGAGACCAAAGGGGTATCCCCAAGGTGGATTCGAACCGGGGTCCTCTGATTACGAAGCGAGCGCACTGACCACTGTACCATCCGTCTGCTGTGGAGAAACTGGGAAATTGTGTGCTGTAGTAATGTACAAAGGCGAGACGCGAGACAGTTGTTTGAGTGTGACAACGAGAGCGGATAAAATGGAGATTGTCATGCTAAAATATGACACACATACATAACTGTTCTTCTGCTTATATGCTCAAAAACATTCCACTGTCTCAGTACAGCCTTATGAAAAGACATATTTGAAAAGACACATGTAGTTCCTTAACAATAATAAAGAGCAAAAATAAACATGCAAACACTGACATACACACACACACACACACACATGCAGCAGGTCAGAGAGGCTGCAGAGGAGACAGTGAATTGACATAGTAAAAGTATGTATCTCCAGCACATTGGGTTGTGAACTAAATTGAACTGGTCTGAAGCATGATTCACCTGGGCTGAAAATTAATCCATCAAGTGAAATGACAGAATAACTGACTTAAATAAACATGCAAACACTGACATCTACAGAGTGCAGAGCTCATTGAGCTCAAGTTTAGAAATACTGACAAAGACAAACATCACTCACTCACAGTCAGTCCTGTCTCCTGTCCTCCTCCCTGTGTGTTCTCATGCAGGTCTATCCAATTAGTAAACCAACACTGCCCTCCGGTGGAAGAATCAATTCATTACAGGAGCATTAATGACACATGACAGACATGAAAGTTGAAAGGCACGTCACGGGCACGCCGTTGTAGCAAATTGCAAGATTTCAGTATCATTGGGTGCCCAACTTGTCAAGAGGGCATAGGGCAAGTTTGAAGTGGATCCCATAAAATCTGTAGGAGCAGTTAAGATAAGAAGGAGGCATGAAAATTAACAGTTTATGAAAAATAACTGACTTCCTGTTGGCTTTAGAGTACGACTCCAAGAGGCTTTTTTGTAGGTCTGGACATGACGCATAAGCCACATGAATTTCATAATTTTACGTCCAATTTTAAGGGGGGGGCTTTGATTTTTACATGTAAAAACACGGTAAATTGTGTGTACATAGGTGGCGCTATGACTTTGATTCAAAATTGACCCCTACATGTGTTCAGGCCGGGAATGTCATCCACCGTGAGGAATATGGAAAAGATGGGATCATTTTCAGCCAAGTTACAGCAGTTTGAATTGTCATGATGGACCATCGGCATTCGCCGCGCCGCTGAGACCGCGCCCTTTGGTGAAACGGCACAATTTTCGCTGTCAAGCATCATGAACATCTTGAGGCTTTAGTGGCCACTTTTCAGGCAGTTCTGCTCAACCCACTGGGATTTGTATGTCAGAATGTAAAACGTGACATGTCCTGCCGTCAATAGGTGGCGCTATGACTTTGATTCAAAATTGACCCCTACATGTGTTCAGGCCGGGAATGTCATCCACCGTGAGGAATATGGACAAGATGTGATCATTTTCAGCCAAGTTACAGCAGTTTGAATTTTCATGATGGACCATCGACATTCGCCGCCCCGCCGAGACCACGCCCTCTGGACAAAAAGTCATTTTTATTCGCTGTCCTGCATCATCAATGTCTTTTAGGCTTTAGGGGCCAATTTTGAGGTTGTTCTGCTCAACCCACTCTGAGATGCATGTCCGACTGTAAAACGTGACACTTCCTGCCGTCACTAGGTGGCGCTATGACTGTGGCTGAAAATGAGCATATAGATGTGTTCAGGGCGGGGGGGCATGGCACGTGGTAAGTTTGGGGCCTGTAGGTCAATGTACAGTCCAGTTATAGACCACTTCCTGTTTGGCGGCCAGACACCTAACTTCCACGCCGCGTCACGGGCACACCGTTGTAGCAAATAGCAAGATTTGAGTAAGCTTGGGTGCCCAACTTGTCACGAGGGCATAGGCCAAGTTTGAAGGCGATCGGATAAAATCTGTAGGGCTAGTTCGCGAAAGTACGAGGCATGGAATGGGGGTGCTGAGGCCTAAAAATGACCACTTTATGAAAAATACCCGACTTCCTGTTGGGTTTAGAGTAGGGGTCCAAGAGGCTTATATTTAGGTATGGGCATGATACATATGCACACTCAATTTGGTGAAATTAGCTCAAAGCGAAAGTGGGGGGCATTGAGATTTTCGCAGATAGGTGGCGCTAACAATTTTTCTCCCCCCCCCCCCTGCTCCGAACCCATGTCAGACCTCTATTTTCGCAATAACACACGTGCGTGCAAATTTTCCCGAGAATCGGAGCACGTTCAGGCACCCATTTTTGCAGTCAAAGACGGCAAATAAATATAATAATAATAATAATAATTCCTTGAATTTCAATAGGTCCTTGCACCGATTTTCGGTGCTTCGGGCCCTAATAATAATTCCTTGAATTTCAATAGGTCCTTGCACCGACTTTCGGTGCTTCGGGCCCTAATTAAAGCTGCAAGCAGCATTGGAGGGCCCGAAGCACACCTGCGCACGTCGGGGAGCGCAGCGCACGCCGGGGAGCGCACGACCACAGCGCGCAGAGCTCACACTCCCCCACACACACGCCACTGACCGGGTACCAGGACCACCAAGTCAGAGCGTGCACGCGACCAGAGATGCCAGGGGGAGGTTGGGCCGAGCCTCCCCAAGCAGAATGAGAAGAAGATGAGAAGAAAATAACACACGCACACACACACACACACACACACACACGCAGCAGGTCAGAGAGGCTGCAGAGGAGACAGTGAATTGACATAGTAAAACTATGTATCTCCAGCACATTGGGTTGTGAACTAAATTGAACTGGTCTGAAGCATGATTCACCTGGCCTAAAAATCAATCCACCAAGTGGAATGACAGATTAACTGACTTCCTGTGCGTTTGTTAGCGATGTGATTACGAGATGTATTTGTTGAAACTGTAGCTGTAGTTGTTATTTTGTTTTCTGAGTCATGTTCAAATCTGATTGAATGAGAAGAAGATGAGAAGAAAATAACACACGCACACACACACACACACACACACGCAGCAGGTCAGACAGGCTGCAGAGGAGACAGTGAATTGACATAGTAAAACTATGTATCTCCAGCATATTGGGTTGTGACCTAAATTGAACTGGTCTGAAGCATGATTCACCTGGGCTGACCTGAGCTGTTCAATAGGTTAGACAATGGATCTTCTAGTTCTCCCCACAATGTGGTCACCCCCCCACCTCAATCTTCCTCAACAATAACAGACTCATCAACAACTCCCCTCATAAGCAACGACCCATCAATTCTTCCCCTCACAATGAATGGGCAATCAACACCTGCTCTGCCCACAAAGACCTGTTGTACTGGTATCTGACATTCCACTGCAATGTGTGTGTAATCATCATTGTTGGCGGCAGGGACCATTTACAGTTACTGAAATAACAAAGCTCAGGAAAAGAGGTTGTTGTTGTGATAAACCTGCAGTTTTCCTGGAAATGTGTATGTAGCACTGCATGGCATGCGATCTTTGAGGGAAGGTAGAGAAAGAGTTGAGGATTGGACAAAGAGCGAGAGAGAAAGTTCAAGGTTATGCACTAAACAGTATTTATTTAGTATGAAATCATGTGTTATACAGTGTTGTATTATTACATTTGTAATTATGCTGCAAGTTATATTTATCTACCATGCTGCGTGAATAAGCTGGTGGTGGGCAGGGCTGGACTGGTGGCATTTTGTGTCAGAGTGGCCCACTCACCTAGTATCCTCTATGTATAGCCTATGATACTGTGAGATTTTAATGTTTGTAATGTTATTTTTGTTAGCCTGTCAGTGTGAACAGATCTCCAAAAAACACGGGATATCCATAAAGACACGAAACGCAGTTGTAGAATGCTGTCCTAAATGGCATTGTATTCATGAAAGATTGAACAGGTAGCCACACAGTGAATTCGAACCGTCGCCCTCTGAGTACGAGGCGACTGCACTAACCAGAGTACCATCTGTCTGCTGTGTACAAACGGCGAAATTGTGTGCTGTAGTAATATAAAGCGCGAGATGGAGTTGTCCACAACACAGTAGCCTAATTTAAGAGGGAAAACGACCTGCATCTAATACGAGTTTTCTTCAGACAAAGTTATGCTTGAAAGCAGAAAGACATGAAGACAGTTATGTTTGTATTATGTGCATGTTTTGTTGAGTTAGTGTTAGGTTAGAGTTTGATTTGTGAAACAAAATACGAGTGTACTTCAGATAAAGGGGCGTTACCGTCTGCAGTTGCTCAAGCTTCAGCGTGAAACTGGTCTACCGGTATCGGCTTATTTGCATTTGGGCAACGCCCACAATAGATGAACATAAGCCAGGTGTGCACAGAGAGCAGCGTTGGTTTTCTTGCTGTTTCAGCTGAGACCGACACACGAGACCGGATTTACTTCTGACTTTCGTGACTCTGCTAGGATTTAACTTTTAGGAAGACTTCGGGATTCCTGCTGAAGTTGAATCTTTGCTCATCGAAGGATTTTCTGTGCGAAGCAAGGTGAGTTATTGTCTTACTAACATTTTAAATATACTGTTTATGCGTGGGATGTAGCACACAGGTGCAAACCGAAATGATGTTCGCCGCATTACACATGATTGTACTGTGTTTTGTTAAAATTACTTGTAGAAAAGCAGACAAAGGACTTAGTTTTATGCCATACTTTTATTTAAGAAGTGATGTCGATATTAGAACATTAGAAATAACTAGCGCGTAATATGTTTGGAGCGTTGTTGATGTAGCACACTGGTGCTAACATCGGTATTAGAACATTAGAAATAACTAGCGCGTAATGTGTTTGGAGGATCTTGCGAGGAATGCACAGTGTTACGGTGGCCGCGTGTGTTGTTATTGTATTGTTGGTTACATCGTAAACTACATCGCATAGCGGGACCATGAAACGTGCGTCGCTTTGAGTTTAAAAGTTACAAATCCCTAGAAGCTGTTGAATTGTTGAAGGTAACTCAAAATCATAATCCGGCAAAGTACAGGAGGGCGGTCATAACGTAACTTGAAATTATTAAACAAACAAATACAAAACACGTGAGTCACGTGCAGTAAGCGTGATCAAGATTCAGTGATCACGAGGTCAATTTACCAGACACTCCCCATATTGATTGCTCACCACTCACCAAGGTAGACAGGAATTTTGATTGCTGTACTTTAGCCAAATGGGCACTGATGGGGGGATTAACATTGTATTGTTAATTAGCCTGTCTGGCATTGTCCTCAATGTGCACCCTGAGTATGGCCATTGCTTTGGTTATGTTAATCACTTGACCAAAACACACGTGGTTGTACTTGTAACTGACCTTTTATGTGGCTGATATTTTCAGAATCTGGTATTGTAAAGCTAAAGATTTTTTTGTTTCTGTTTTGCAAAGGTGACTTCAAGATTGGACATCTGCTGTTTGTAGCTATCCAGTCTACTACACTTCCAACTACTCTACTACGGTAAGGTGTACAATTATTGAGTTTTGTATGTTATGTTATTAGTATTGTATAAGAGACTATATCAATTGTGTATATATGTAAGTTTATTAAGAAGTTTATTTCATCTGTACTGTGGTTGTTGAAGAACCAGTTTGTTATGTAACATGGTTGTTTTGTCACTACATATGGTAGCAATATTGATGGATCAAATGTTGTAGCATGTTTGACTCATGTGTGCAAAATGTTTTGTCTTTTCATATTAGATGCCCCGTGGCAAGTCCTACCGTCGTTCCGAGGCAGCCAAGCAGAGCAGGGCGCAGCGCCGTAGGGTGGATGTTGATCTTCAGATCCCTAGCATCAACCGTTGTGCAGGTATGTACCCACCCACTTTTAACATCCACTTTTTCACATTTAAATGTTTTATGTGTATGGTGTATATTGCATGATTGATGATGCATGATTGTAAACTGCATGTGTTTTTTTTGTGGTGTATTTATAAACGGTTTATTCATTTTTCTTGGTATGTTGTTTGTTTCTGAATATGTACGGGCGATCGCCATGCAGTGAGGAAATGGCCAAGGTCATCAGTGACTGGACGCAGCCACAAGTTGGTCATGCCGGAAGAGTCTCCTGATAAGAAGGTATTATTTTTATTATATTTTATTATTATGACTATGTTTGAGTGTAAGAAGACATGCATGATCTGTGGAGTAAATAGTGATTTTCATTCTAAATCAAATGCTTTCTGTGTTCCAGTTGGTTCTGCTTGTCGGGGACTCCCACCTGCGAAGCGTCGCCGATGGATTTGTGGAGATGCCGGAGGGCCGACTTTCCTTTGCCGTGATGTCGACGCCGGGGGCCAGTGCCAAGGACCTGAAGGCCGAGGTGGACCATGCTGCTCTGGCGCGGACACCTGAGGCAGTCTGTCTTCTGGCCCCGAGCAACAACCTGACAGCCAGCAGGACCGTCGACGAGGCAGCGGCAGACTTCGAGAGGCTCCTGGCCAGTGTCTGCAGTCGCTGGACTAAGGTACAGTTGTTTTAATTTGTATTTAATGTTATATCTTTTGTAGTAGCTTCTGTAACAGCTCATACCACGTTACTTAGTGTATATTTATTCATTTTGTTGTATTTGTTGTTTTGTACAGGTGTTTGTTGTGGACTTTCCTCCGCGTCTGAACGTCGAGGTGGATCTGCAGAAATGGCTGCGTCAGGGCTATCATCGTGTGGCAGCACGTATGGGTATGTTTTCAAAAACAGATTGTAGTTTAAGTGCAGTTACATGTATCTTCTGCATCTTC
>SEMN01001964.1:0-18906 GCA_005408345.1 Macquaria australasica | reverse complement strand
AACATACTTTCGATGAGTTCCGTCAGTCAGTGGTCTTGTGGAGGAGGCGTCTATGGTTGACGGTGCTGTAGGCAGCGGAGAAATCGACAAACACTACATGCTCGTTGTGTTAGGGCTTTTCACATTTATGTGTAATGTTGGTAGAATCGGTTGGAATCCAGGGCTACGAACGTGGACGCTTCTACCTAAATGCAGCATATCAAAGGCTTCAGCACTAACAGATTCTTCTTGCCTTTTCTTTAATTAAATCAACAGCAGTGACCCACTTAAACACTTAGATGTTTTGGGTTTTCCCTTCCAAAATGTTCAACTGTTTAAGTTAAGGTTTTTATAAATGTAATAAAAGAGAAAAATGTAAGAAGAAGATCTGTGCAGGAGCCGCCTGGAAGAAAGTTTTTAATGAACATATATTGTCACATCCCAGGCTCAGTGGGCTAGACAAAGAGGGAGACCACACACGATTTAAAGTAATTCAAACAATTATTTTATTTGAAACTAAGACAAAAACAAAGTAATAAATGAATCTGTAGTCTGTAAGTCAGTGGTGGGTGCAATGTTGAATGTATGTGTGGTCTTGTGAGGGCCAAACAAAGAGGAAAACCAAATCAAAAAGGCTAGATGGTGATGATGAGAGAGCGAGACAGAATGAGGAGCCAACCTAAATAACCCAGGCCCAGCCTGTCCAGGTGGAAGACATCAAATTAGATGGCTCCGCCCATCTCTACCTGCAGGCAACCTGCAAAGGAAAAAACACAAAACAGCAGGAGGAGCACTGGCAGGGGTCGTCACAATGTGCAAAGTTGCAGTAGGCAAAGATGGTGGTCTTGGTTAAATATTGAAAAAGGACGTGTTTGCTTTTTCAATATTTAACCACAACCACCACCTCTAATAAAATAATTGCTACATTAAGGCTGGGGGATCGTCGTCGTCACGCTTACAATAATAACCACTTTGTTGAGGTTATGGAACGATCTTAGTCATGGTTAAAAGAAACCAACGCTGACTGTTTGTAGTAAACGGGAAACATGCAGCAATCTCCTGTGTTAAAGTCTTTGTTGGCCCATGTGGTCATAATTACTATGGTCGCTAAAGGTCTTTGTCACTTCAACATAAACATGTCATTTTTGGGCACTTACTGAAACTACTGATGTTGTTTTTCTTGGGAGGACTGTCTCAATTAGAGCCAGTTCCTTTCTTCATTTTTTCTGAAACACAGGACCAAATAGAAGTTCTCTGCTCACAACTGCATCATCACATGATGTTAACTGGAAGGTGACTAAATGTTCACTGTGATGGATTATCACTCGAAAAGATTCAAGTCTTCAAGTAAATATCATGTTCCAGTCTGAAATGATCAGCTGGAACATGATATTTTCATGGCTTGTAGTAGTTTGTAATTGGCAAAAACATAAAAAAAAAACTGGTATAGTCCTTTAATCTTACTTCTCTACTCTAACTCAATTGTCACTCCTCAAGTTAGTGTTTTGAATTCAGATTTCAGATGAAAACTTCTCACTGCAATCTACTTGCAGATCTTTATCCCTACAAACTGTTTTAAGTAGTCTACTTATCCCCCCGCATCTTTTCCCTGAGCCTCCTGACAGCAGCAGCACATATCAACATCAGAGCCTTCAACCTGCTAAATTCCCTTTAATCCTGAGAAAGTATCTGTGCATAAGGGGGAAAGTCGATGTTAAGTGAAAAGGAGATCAAAAACAGGACAATATGTGTGTTTAGCTCCGACAAGCTTGGAGTTTGTTGTTAAAGTTCGTGAGGATGGAGAAAGACAGCAGAGAGAGAAAGAGGAGGGAGTTTGGGGGTGGGTGGTGTGTATGTGTGTGTGTGTGTGTGTGTGTGTGTGGGGGGGGGGGGGTTAGGTTTCGATTAGTTAAGAGCAGAGAGGCTGTGATTCTGCTCAGCTGGAGAGAGAAAGTATCGATGTGGAGTCAGAGAACCTCGGCTTCCCCTTGCTCTCCCCTCCTTCTGTCCCTCAGGTAGGCATTAAAACCCAGCCAAGCGATGGAGGGATGGAAGGATGGAGAGACGGAGGGATAGAAACCCCCGAGAGCCCAGCCGGAGCTTTGATTCACCGGGGTTTCTCACATCAACCGCAGGAGTCTGGGGCCCAGAGCTCGAGGAGGGGCCGCCGTCTTTAAAACCACAACGCTGTCAAATATTAACCACCGCCGCTTTACTTTTCAATTATCAATTCAGTGTCGAGCCGCGCTGCAGTTTAGAGCAGGCTTAAGGTTACTAACGGCTGTTAAGACGCGGGGTTTCTGGGATTGGATAGGGGATGGTGTGTGTTTGGTGTTTTAACGAGGTGAGGAGATCAGAGACAAGAGCATCTGAATACACTTAAAGAAGTGACGAGGAGTGTACATGTTTTAATTTTTGAATTGGACTTCAGAGGCTGGAGCAGAGCTTCTCAAACTGCAGAGTGTGCATTAAAGAGTGTTCGTCTGCTCTGACATACTGTAAGCTGCAGTCGTTAGCGTGCCCGGCTAACTAGCTTACTACAAACGTTTCTTCCAAAGCCAAGGAGCACATAATTAGCTAAGTACATTCATTTGTAGGGTTACAGGTTACATTTTAAAACAGGCCTGTTCATGACCAGCACATCCATGATGTAGTATTGTGTTGCCCCACTGTGTGGAAGCTGGTCCTGGATGCTATCAGAGTTTAGGCTAGTTTTTTGGGGAAGTTTACACTCCAGCAACTCCAGGCAACGTTACCTGAGAAACGATTGCCACACACAATGGATACTCCTCATCATGAAAGCCTTTTGTCTTTTAACGTTAAAAGTGAAAACATACTGTTTAAAAATACGAACAACAAAGCATTAATCTAACCTCTGTCTTGCTTGTCCAAGTAGTCTATGTAAGTGAGGGTTGGGCGACGTCACCTGAAATCAATGTCATGATTGTCACATTTACCTCAGTAACCATTAATTAACAATATCTCATTAAATACACCTTTGCATAAGATTCTCCATCCTCACAGTGGAGCTCGTAATTCTTTGTACTGAACACACTATAATTTAGGCCTAGTTGTACGCTGCTATAAGGACACGTTTAAGTGTTTATTAATGTACAGTATTTGTCAGCAATTCTTCAGTTAATATACTGCTCATAAATGCTAAATAGCGGGACTTAAAGTAAAGTGCTGCCCTTAGAAGAATAGTAGATTTTGCAGAATCAAAAGATCTAAATATATCAGTCATATTCTGGTCCTTTACAGTAAAAGCAGCAATATGAGCAGTATGTGAAATACTCCATTACAAGTTAAAGATCCTGTACACTGAATGTAAAATCTGAATGTGTAAAGTAACTAGTGACCATAGTTGTTATATAGCTGTTTAACTTATAGCTTAACGTAACTTATAGTCATCACTATCATCAATAAATTACTTTGATGTTACCTTAAACATCTCTCTGTAGCTCATCACTTTTTGCAGTGTTCTCGCCCCGTACAGTGATGAATTCCTCGCTTCTCTTGATGAAAGGTAAAAGAGCCTCAAAGAACAAACTTTCTAATGTTACATATTGATCAAAAATTACTTATGCAGCAAATTTAGGCCACGTTCCTCCACTCTGCTTCTCTTAATTCCTTTCATCAGTCGATGGGAAGGCTTTCCTCCATCGAGTACAACACAAACCTTCTGACGAGGAGCGAAGGCAGTTTTTATCTTCCTGCCGACTGTGGAATGACCTCGTTATTTATTATATAGAAACCAAAGAAAAGTTCATCAGCTACTCTACTTGACTTTCTTCACTCATGTTTAGGAGCACAGCAAGCTGAGAAGTTCCCCCCTTTAGTTTTCTCATGTGCAGATGTTTCACTTCTTACAGCTGCAGCACCACTGTGGCTCCATCAGCAAGAGGAACTGTCAGAGCAAATCAAATTCAGGGGCGTCCTGATAGCCGAAAATCTATTAAAACCCCCTAATATATTGTAATACATGCTTTACATACATGCTTTAAGTAACCCGAAATTTGGGATGAACCCCTGAATTTGCACCTTAAATGAAAAATTGGGATACTTTCATGGAACAAATTAAGAGGTACCTGTAATGTTATTTTGTAAATCTTAAGCAGTTTTTATCCTTTCAACTCCCCCAATACTATGCACAAAACCTTAAATACATTGCAGTCCATTCATTATTCTATGATATTTCTCAAATATGGGGTTTACTTATTAATGTGTAAATTAAGGGGAATGGAAATTCTACTTAATTAGTTGATTAAGGGTTTTTAAGGGGTTTTCAGTGGCAAATTAAGGAATAAATAATGTTATTTTTGATTCATAGTTTGAAGTAATAAAAATAGTAGAAGCCATGGTGGTAATAGTTTTAGGAGTACCCAACAGTAGGATCAATAGTATAGTCTTAATAAACTTGGAAATAAATAAACCAATGTTAGTAGCAGTAGTAGTTTTGGATTTTAAAAAGTAAAATTTATAAATTTATAAAATGACCAGTTGTAGTTGTGGTAGTAGCACTAGCTGTATTAGTGACACTATTTGTAATTGTGTAGTAGTAATAGTAGCAAAAGTAGTAACAGCAGTAGTAGCAGTGATAATAGCAGTAGTGCTTGTAGCAATGTCAGTGATGCAAGTACTACTTGTTTCAGTAGCAATAATAGTATCAGTAGTAGTAGCTGCAGTAATACTTGTAGTATCAGTATTATTTTTCCTTTCCTCCTCAGTGGGTCATTTACTCTCTCATAAATAATCAGCTGTCATTATTTATTATTGACCCTTGTCTTGTCTTTTTTTGCTGTTTGTCTGAACTTGTGTCACCGGCTGCAGGTTACTGAGGGGAAGAATGAGACGGCCGTTTTCTGGGCTGAGAGTCACCTGATGACCTACAGCTGGCACTGACCACAGTCTTTAATGTAAGAACCAATAGAATGAGTGAGCAGCTCAGAGGAGCCTGCACTCCTGCAAAATTTCAAAGTATTAGTCTATCCACTATTGCTATCTAGTAAAGACATAAAATGCTCTAAAAATTGTCTTTTTTTTAACTTTACAAATAAACTTACTTTAAAAGATTTGTGACAAAGTTTATCTTAAATTCGAAAAAACCTGCATTCGTATCCGTGCGTGTGTGTTTTTCTAAGCTCATCGGCCTCGGAGTCATACACACACACATTGCTGTCTATAGACCATCCCGCCTCCACACGCGTCCTCTGAACCATTGGGTTTGTGACCTCTGACCCCTGTTCTGCTCACAATGTCACCACATCCATCTGTGTGTGTGTGTGTGTGTGTGTGTGTGTGTGTGTGAGGAGGGAAGGAAGGAGGAGGTCCTGGAAACAACCCATCTGTCCCTTTTAGGAAACACAAATGTTTGCTTTACTATCCTTATGAGGACCCTCATTGACATCATAGCACCTAACCATAACCTAAACCTAATTCTAACCTCAACACAAAAATCAAAGGATCACAAAGGAAAAAGTA
The DNA here is from genome assembly GCA_005408345.1 of Macquaria australasica. Taxonomy (NCBI): domain Eukaryota; kingdom Metazoa; phylum Chordata; class Actinopteri; order Centrarchiformes; family Percichthyidae; genus Macquaria; species Macquaria australasica. Next base: position 13,446 of record SEMN01001964.1, on the reverse strand, counting down.
CAAGATGTTGAACACACCAGCAGTGAGTTACAAAAACGATCTCTGCTCTAAAGTGCATTAACACAAAATAATATTTTTTTTCAAAAACATTTGTCATACTCCTCACATAATAACTTTTCAGATTTATTAGTACAAGTATATGAATTCATAACTAATAATTATGAGGTGCTAATTAAGAACTATTTTCTTATAATTATAATGACAAACTCATAATTATGAATAATTGTCATATGAGATAGTGTTAGAGCTAAGAAACTTAAATCCTCTCTAATAGGAAAACTCATAACTGTAAAAAAAATAATAATTGTGAAGTGATTTTCATAAAAATGAACTGAAACTCTTGGCAGCGTAGAAGGGAGGAAATTAATCTAAAACTGATGGAAGATTTAAGCAATAATGTAAAGTTTACAGGTTTTATATTTAAAGGGCATGAAAAAACACTGGTATACTCCTTTAAGCTTACATCTACATTGTCCTTCAGGAGCTTTTTTTCCCATCTGTGTTTTGAATTCAGATTTCCAATTGAAACTGCAGTCTACTTACAGATCTTTATCCCTAGAAGTCCACTTATCCACCCGCATCTTTTCCCTGAGCCTCCTGACAGCAGCAGCACATTTCAACATCAGAGCCTTCAACCTGCTAAATTCCTTTTAATCCTGAGAAAGTATCTGCGCATACTTAAACGTGGGACAAAGTACACTGTGTCGACGTTTAAAGAAAATGCGAGGGAAAGTCGATGTTAAGTGCTGAGTGAAAAGGAGATCAAAAACAGGACAATGTGTGTGTTTAGCGCCGACAGGCTGGGAGTTTGTTTTTAAAGTTCGTGAGGATGGAGAAAGACAGCAGAGAGAGAAAGAGGAGGGAGTTTGGGGGGAGGTTAGGTTTCGATTAGTTAAGAACATAGAGGCTGTGATTCGGCTCAGCTCCGGAGCTAACTTGTACTTCTAAAATTTATAAAACCAACAGTATGGTGGTTTAAAGAGCAGATCGAGGTGTTAAACTGTCTGTTCAGATCAGTTTAATCCCCAAACCAACAAATATCCAGTGCCAGCTCTGGGCTACACAGGTGCACCTTGGGCAAGATCTGCCCCAAACCACAAATATTCATCTACAGCAATGCAAAGTTATAATACTGCACTCTAAACAGGAAAGTCAGGAAAGATGGTCTGCTGATGTTTGGTACAAACCTAAATTACAAACATGTTGTCTCATGAAAAACAGCTACAGTGTACAGCCTTATGTGACGTAGGGCTGCAGGATTAACCGAATTAAGATCATGATCTCGATTCAGGCCTTTATGTGATCTCATTTTTATGTGTTGTTAACAGGTTGACCTGCAGCATCAAACAAAAGCACTTTTTATAATTATACTTGTTTTGTTGATTTTTCTTTCTTCTTCTGACTTGTCTGGTTATCCTTTTTCATTTTTTCCTCTTATGCCTTTTTACAAAAATGTAATTTCTGCAGCTGCATTTGCAAGATCATTTTTGCAAACTTCTATGACTAAATAAAAAGAAATAATAAGTACAAAAACAAAACAACAAATGCTCCTAATGCCTCCCTAAGCTGTATCAGCAAATGACAGATGTGCATTACTTTACCTGACAAACTGTGCACAGGAGGGGGGGGGGGGGGGGCTGCATCGATGTAAATAAATCTAGCATGAGAGACAGTGGAGTTAAATGTGGTTACGGAGCTTTATAAGACAGGTTTCCATCCAAATGTATTGCAAATTTTAACCGAATTTCAAGAAAATCTGCAAAAGAAAATGTGAATGAATGCCTGTTTCTATCCACTAGTGTTAGGCGATTAGTAGGAGTTGGTTCATCGAGATAAGCAGCGGTGATGCCAATTCTCCAATCAGGTGCTATTAAACCATTGTAGAAGAAGAGGATGCAACAAGATGATGTAATTAAAAGAGCAAACACAATGGAAATATGGCATTTGTTTGTTTCATGTATTAATGTGAGGAAGGTTACAGTGTCCTCATCGCTCCACACAGATCTGATGTTTTAGTCTGCTGCTATTTTTCATCTCTTCAGTGGACGTTAAGGTCACATGCTTCATGCACGTAATGATTTATTTGCTAAGTCTGTTTCCATACCTCAGCCAAGCGTAAAAACTTTTCTCGCGATATTTCAAAGGTTGTTTTGAATTGTAGGCGTTTCCACTCAGGTTTTTTATGTACAAATTGAAAATGTGCATGAAAATGAGTGGATGGAAACACATCTATAGTGAGTCTCAGCTCATTGTTTAGCTGTCCAGCCCACAACTTTACTGTTTTGGTTCACTCTCGCTGCTCTCATAGCATCATTTTCAGCAGCAGCAGGCAGCTGTTTTCAGAGACAATGGTCTGAAGTAGGAGTATAAAGATGTGCAAATACACCATGAGCAAAGTTATTGGAGGAGCAAACAGAGTGGAGTTTGGTTGACAGAAACTAAAAAGCTGAGAGTTCTGAGAGTTCACTTTTAGACAGAGGTGAGGTGCTGCAGAGAGTTATTGCTTTGGGCAGGAAAGATTTCCTGTATTGGTCCTTGTGACAGTAAAGCTGTTAGAGAAAGTGCTCCGCTGTCTGTCCAGTAGGTGGTGGACCCTCTTAAGATTATCCATAATAGATAACAGTTTGTTCAGTGTCCTCCTCTCAACCACAACTTTAAAGGTGCCTGGTTTGCAGCCCATTATGGAGACAGCCTTCTTAATCAGTTTATTAAGTCTGTTGGTGCTCCAATGCTGCTCCCCCAACAGACTACAGTACAGTGTACTGGCCACAACAGACTAGAAGAGTTCCAGCATCCTGCTGCACACAGTGAAGGATGTCACCTTCCTCAGGAAATAGTACACCTGCTCAGCAGCAAACAGCAGACAGGAACAGTTAGCAACTAGCTGGTGAACATAGCGGAGCATTTAGCAGCTAAAGAACCAGATATTTCCCTCAGGAGTTGGTGGAGACCATAGACTGTATATGAAGATGGACGACGCGTCTCCACTTCCTCCCACTTTACAAAAATGAAGCCAAAATATCCCGGATACGGGTGCTGCCATCTTGTGCTGGTGATGTCATTTACAGCCAGAGTCTGCGCAGTAGTGATCAGTGGTGGTATTGAGGTCCCGTCTATACACCTGCCTGAACCAACTCACAGTTGTCAATTATGACGTTTTTATAGCATTAAATAACTAAATAAAACCAAACTTATCAGAAAAACGAACACTTGAACAAACATCAGCGTGATAAGAACTACCTAAAATGACAGAAACCATCTTTGGGAAGAATTTATTTGACGTGTACTTTGACTTTTCAGTTTGGCCCATGTACCATCTGCTAACATGGAGGGGGCGGGGTTTATGGCCTATACTGCAGCCAGCCACCAGGGGGCGATGCAGATGTTTTGGCTTCACTTTTGGGGAGCTGTCATGTTGTCCATCTTTACATACAGTCAATGATAGAGACCAAAAACAGAGCTAAAAGAGAGTTGCTCTGTAACTGCTGGATGTGTAGTCAAGTGTTTGCTAACATGTTCACCATATCAACTTGATGATGATGACATGTCAATTTTGTGTTCACAGCTTTTTTTCTGCTGTCCCCAAGTGGTAAGTAACTTACTGTATAATGTTTAAAAATTGATTAACCAGCATGAATATGTCATATTTTGGAGAGATGCTGGCTTGCTCTAATTCTATAGTTTGTGTCTTTTGTGTCGTATTTCCATTTTAATATTTTTTTTTACATATTTCAACAGAGGTGACAGAATTAAGAAATCCAGCTTTTACTATGTTTTTCCCTTTGCTGGAGAGAATTTTCCAAATTTTCCAAAGTCAGTTGTGTTCATTCACTGTTAACTGTCTTCTACAGTACAAGTTGACAAGCTAGCAAGGCCACTGAAAAGTAGCCTACGGACGCCTTCGGCTGACTCCGCCGGTCATGTGACCCTTGCCTTGCAAATCGTAGCAGTCTGTTGAGAGTCTCCCTTCATTTCTGATGGATGGATGATAATAAGGAACAGATTTTATTTGTAGAGCTTGGGACAGAGGACAAAGTGCTTTGTTTGTAATGTTATATGTGAGAACCTCTGTTCTTGCCTGACAAATGTTTCACCACTGCAACAGAATTTTGGTGTGTTTCAAGTCCAGTTTCATGCTCGGTTTGAAAAATGAGATTAATACGTTCTTGTGTTTGATGTCTTGAACAAGCGTCGGTACGATTCCGCTCTTAACCGCCGTGATTTGTTCACCGGAGGGCATATCGCTTGATGATAAATATTTTATTTATGTGTGTGTCGATAAATGACTCCTTAACAACACGTGTGTGTCGGAACTCATTCTGGACACAGATGATCTCAGTGAGGATATTGATGGATTGTTTATGACCAGCTGATGGGAGATGAATTGGTTTTGTGGCAAAGCATCCGCTCTCTATGTCGGAGCTGCTTCTCATAATCACGTCTCATATGATTGACAGCTGGCTGTCTTTAGCCTGTGATCCATATATGGATCTAACTCCAGTTTACAGCTGTTGGTAAGTCTTGTTTCAGTTTCTTTTCACCAGGGTCGGGATGTGTGTGGGCTTTAAAGGTTTTGATGGCTGATCCAACCCTGAAATGACCAGTTTGTAGATAGTCTTTCAGTATATCCAAAATATTTAATATTCAAATCCCATAAACTGTTCAGAAAACTCTGCATGTTAGTGTTTCCAAAGACACTGAGATTTGTGAGTTCTTTGCCGTAGAGCACTGCAGTGCTGACCTCTGCTGTCAGACAGTCACAACCAGGAAACATTCAGTGTTCAAACATGGACATTGTGAAAAGGATGATGTGAATCTTCTTGTTCCTAGTTTTAAAAAGGCCGTTGTTCAGCAGCAGACTCTCAAATCTCAGATGTTGAAGTGTCCTTGAATGCATCAACAAGAAAAGTATAAAATGATCACTGCAACTCTGTGGTGATTGGAAATTCAGTTTTAGCTGGTGTAAAAAAAATATTGTTGAAAATTGGTAAAAAGTACAAACAATGAGTCTCCCCTGCCTGCAGTCATTTTAAAGTCTGAAAAGAAACCAACTGAAACTATTGGCTGGTTGGAAAGAAGGAGATCAATCTAAAAGCTGATGGATGACTTGGGAAATGATCAGAAGGAATGGAAAGCCAAAGTAAAAAGTGGATTTGTAGTGGAAGCTATTTCAGTCCTGGTCAATTAGCGACACCTGTGGTTACTGGTGGTAACAGCAGGTAAGATTTTATAGATAAAATGCGCTGTGCTTTTCCTACTGTCACATGTCAAAATTTCTTCTGTTCAGCCTATCGAGGATGCATGTGCAGCAGGGGGGTAAAAAACACATTAGCACACTGTCATGATAATTTATAGATGGACATTTTCAATATTTTGAAATAAAGCAACTTGCTGGAAACAAGTAATACATTTTTTTCAGTGGAAGTGAAGTGCTCGGGGTGGATGGCGGGTGTATAAAGTGTAGGCCTTTAACACTGGAGACCGGAGCTCACATCCTGAGTCCTGTGAGTCTTTAGGTTTAATGAAAGATAAGCTTCAAGTCACTTTTGATATTTTACAGTATTAAATCATGACCACCATTGTTTCCCCACCTTAACCAAGAGCTTTGAGTTGCCTAATCAGAACCATAACGTTTTAAATGTTAATCAGTTTTTAGTTGCTATGAGCCGATATTGTATTGCAAAAGCAGATACTGAACAGATGAACTATGTTGCCAGATCATTAAAAAGTTTCCTCATTATATTGATAAAAAAAAGTAATTCAGGTGGCATTACATTTCTCTCAAAATGTATTTGCTGTTATAAACCTATAGTAAGGATAAAATGAGTTTTTATGAAGGAATCAGAAAATTATAGTTGCATAGTGGTTGGTACACCTGTTGTGTATTTACAGAGGAATTTCCTTGAAAGAACTGCTAAAATCTGAAAAACTGACAGAGAACCATTTAAAATCATGTATATACTAATTTTATTTGTTAGAAGCCTTAGCAGAACCACTGTAGAGACAATTACAAAATGGAAATACATTGAAAGGAAATTGCTGAAAAATGGCAACCTTTGCTGCATCTCTCTCTACTGGCATGGTCTAATAAAGGCACAAAATGCTCAAAAGAAAAAATGGGGTTTTATATAATTGCAAATCTTAAGGATTATAACTTAACTACAAACATGTACAATCAGCAGTACAACCCTTTAAAGTCTATTGAAAAGCTTTTCACTCTAAACCCTGCTCTGCACGTGCACTTTTTGATTGATTCAAACAGAAGAAAATGCATTATTAGAAACCTTTGGTGAGAAACACGGGGGTGCAGGTTTACAGTATGCCTCTGAAAATCCTTCAAAGAAAGTGCAGTGGAAGCGAGGGAAGGAAAGATTTATTTTCATTCTGCTAAATGGCAAATGTCAATTCTGTGAAGCCACCACGTCTGACACACACACACACACACATCAGTCTGTAATTTCATCTCAGAGTTAGTGCGAGTAGCAAACAACAAAACTAACAACAAACAATACCAAATAACGAACCCCCATCTGCAGCAGACACATCGTGGAGAAGCGAGATTGTCACCTGACGGCGGTAAATCGCCTCCAGACCAGATTCCTCAGGTCTATTACAGCCGGAAGCCGAGCAAGAGAGGGCGGCAAGCAGGATGTGACCAGCAGCATCATCGACTGGTTAAGGCTGAAGATTGGTGAGAGCGGACGGATCGATACGCTCGGAGCCTTGACAGAGAGCTGGGTGCTCAGAGAGAGAGAGAGAGAGTTTCTTTTATTCGGTTTGTTTCTTCCAAACTTTGTTCAAAAATGGAGACTGAACCTACAGGTATACATGTACTGACAATGAAGAACCGTCAATCAGGTTGTTTTGACAGATGTCAAAATGAGGGTTTCTTGTAACTTAATATGAATGTTGATTTAAAATATATGCATGTAAAAGGCATCTAACGTACATAGGTGTAGCAAAAACCTGCACTGAGTACAATATCTCAGTTTGAACTCAAATGATGTTTTACAACACATACGTCACATTTAGAACAAAACATTGCAAAGAAATAAAACACAAGCAATTTGACAAAACATATGCAGAATAAAGAAACGCACTTAATACAGAAAAAAAAAACAGAACACAAGAGAAGTTTGAGGGCAACACTAAAAACGAATGAACATGCTAGAAATGAGTGAAAGGCTAATGCTTGGTGCAGCCATTTCAGAATTATGCAGTCAGAATGTGAACACTAAAATAAACATTGTCAGTGTGGTGTCACATTTGCTGCCTTCAGCGGTCGAAACACAAGTTATTTTGAACAGAACTCAGACTTGTGTTATCACAACACACTTGCTGTTACTATCAGTAACCACAGGTGTCGCCAAATCAACCAGCACTAAGATCTTGAGGGTTATAACTAAAACATACATGTTCCAAGTTCTCATCCTGTGTCTGTGTTAACTGTTCTGCTATCTCTGGGTACCTGTCAAATAAATGTAAACCCCCCAAAACAAACAAACACACACACACACACACACACACACACACACACACACACACACACACACACACACACACACACACACACACACACACACACACACACACAAAAACCCTATTCAGTCAAATGTGATTTGGGCTGACCAGCTAACACCTCCCATCACATAAAACTGCACTTAACTGTTTAACTGCCATTTCATTGGAACTTCAATATCTGTCCATTGGTTGTCTTCATTTAGAGGGCGGGGCCTGTTAAACTGACCCCCAACCCCCGAATCAGAGGCAATAATGTGTGTGGTAATTGGATTAGTGGCAGGATGATTCTTCTTCTACGGATGATCTTCTCAGTTTGTTTAGAAAAGACACTTTCTGGACTAAAATGATTAATGCCTGAGTTTGACTCAGAAAACAGAATAATTAAAGTCCAACTACAATCACATTTATACTTCCCTTTTTGTAGTCAAAAATAACATCAACATGTTTTTTAAATGTATTGTTAATAGTTTTTTATTATTAAAAGGAAGATAAAAGATCTTTGGGAAAATATCCGAAATGCTCCTTTTCGTCTCAGCCGACTGGAGGGGCGTGTTGGTGTCTGTGTTTGATTGACAGCAGGTGGCAGGCGGAGTGTTAGCCAACAATAAATGATGTAACGATACAAAGCAAAGGTGTATAATATAATATAACGATTACTTTCTACTAGCCAAGAGCGATGCAAGGCAGGGGCGGCCAACAGTGAAACCGAGACACTGCTGCTGTTAAAGAATAAAGTCATTATCTGAAGTACTCCCTCTGAGAAAAGTTGATGTGTTCATGGTATTGTTCTTTATTATTATTATTATTATTATTATTATTATTATTATTATTATTATTAAAAGCTGTTAAGTAGTTTTTGGATGAAGTAAAATGAATCAAGTGATAATGAGATTTGATGATGCACTGAAACTTTGCTGAAATAACTGAAACTGAATCAAGCTGCTTGACTAAATCATTCCGTCTTTAGTCTAAATGTGTCTGCAGTGAAGCTGCTGAGTGAAGCTCAATAGACTGAACTGAATATTGTTAGGGTTGAGGTTGTCTCTCCTCCCTTGTCTGCTCCTGTGGGTGCAGGTATATGGCTGGGCGGGGTGTTCAGGGTTTCCACTCAGCACCTGCACAGCTGTGGCTGATTCCACTAATCACCTGGTCCGTCTTCAAATACCGGTTCCTGCTCATCATTCATCGCCAGATCGTTCAGTCACCCTGTTCGGTAACCACGGCTCTAGTCTCGCTCTATGTTGTTCCGAAAAGTACCTACTGACGCTTTGTTCTTCTTGTACCTCAGATCTCCGGATACCTGCTACGCCTCGCCTCCCTCCAGCCATCTGCCTGCCTGCCGGCCCAGCGCTCTTCCCCAGCGTGCTACCAGTCTTGTGCCTTGCCTTCCCCTGCCTCGCCTCTCGCCTGGAATCCGAACAAGATTCACATTGTCTACTGACTTTCGCTACTTGTGACCACCTCAGTAGCCCGAATAAACACTCAAGAACTGTCACCCTCTGGTCTGTCGTTCTGCTCACTGGGGTCCAATTTAACCCCTCAACAAATATAGAACTAAAGTATGAAAATAAGAGCCAGGAATATTTCAGATACTCTACAGCAGTAAGAAAATGAGAAAAATAGTTCAATCTTGAAAAGCCAGTTACACTATTTACAGTGTGACACGTTCTCTTGCACAACACTAAAATGACTACTGAAGGTTGTGACGATTATTTGTTCATATAAGAGCCTTTACTTACTTAATTTGATCATTTCCATTTTCTTAAAACTGGACAATGAAACTCGATGTTTGTCTGCTGTTGTACAAAGAATGTTTTTGTAGTTATTTGAGCAGTTTGGTCACAGAGCTTAAAGGACACAAATCCAGATGAAACAGAGGGGAATGTGTGTGTGTGTGTGTGCGTGTGTGACCTTGACACTGACAGAGCTTTAGCCTAAGGCCTGTCCTTTAGCTCGGGGGAACACACACACACACACACACACACACACACACACACACACACACACACACACACACACACACATTCTCACATAAACACAAACACACATTAACACATGCACACTTACACACAAATACACAGTCATGTAGCACACACTGATGGAGATACACAAATGACACACATGCATATACAGTGACACAGATGAAAGTATACACAGATAGCTGGTTACACACACACACACACACACACACACACACACAGTTCCCAGTGTAGCCAGCAGGACTGTGGCTCATTAATATTGCATTGATTGGACAGAGAGGAGCAGTGGACTGGAAGAACTGTGTGTGTGAGTGTGAGCGTGAGTGTATGTTTGTGTGTGTGTGTGTGTGTGTCAGGTTAAAGGAGATAGGAAGGAGAGAGGAGGAGGAGCATGAGACAGACAGATGGAGGTTTGGGACGAGGACTGACAAAAAGGTCTCTGTACTAACTAAAACGTGTGTCATGAATACATTTCATACAGTTAAGGCTGTAACTGATCTCAGATCAGAGAGAAAAACTACATTTTACCACAATCTAACATTAGAGGACCTTAGATCTGGCACACAGTACAGGGTATCTGCATAACTGAACATAATGGCCTCTTCTAATCTCTACTTTCTTTCACACTTAGTTCTGATTTCTGTCTCTACTTGTTTTAATTCACAGTTTTTCTCTGTATCACTTGCTTAGCGTATTTGATTTTGCAATCAGCTGTGCCATCAAGGTGCCAGCCTTTCCTTCCTTTATGTTTTCTTTGCAGCTTTTCGCTTTTGTGCCTGGATATCAGTGATTTTCTTCATCTTCTGCTCATGTAGGTGCATTCTATATCCAGACCTTGCTGATGCAGCAGTGGCCAGCAGCTCCTGTGAGATAGGGATCTTGAGGACCTCCCCCCACAAATCAGTCTGTGGGTGATCATTGTGTCCTCCTGCATATTGCAGGTCTCCACTTCTTTGTTTACCAAGAATCCTCTCTCCATTGTTGCCTGCCCATGGGACAAGAGAAGGAGTTTCTTGCAAAACCCCCTGTTCATGATATGTTGGCGCAAGAAACCACAGAGGAATACATCCAGCCTCATCCCGTTGGGTCAGTAGGAGAGCAAGGTTTCATTCCTAGCTTCATCAGATAAGAAGTTACCAAACTGTTAGATAATCACATCACCTGCAACAAACAGCAGACAATAATGTCAAGATGCATGTTAAATTTGTGTTATATTTACACAAATTAGCCCCATTTAGCAGTGGTAGTGAAAGTACTCAGATCTTTGACTTAAGTAAAAGTACAAAAGTATGGGCATCAAAATATACTTAACCCTTTCATGCATGAATTAAGCCAACCTCAATTAGGATTTTATTTTCCTACGTGTTTTTATTCCTCTTTAGGTATGATTTTTTGGGGGGGGGATTTTTTTATTAAACACATTTTCAAGGAGTTTTTCAACTGAAGAAATATGTGTCTAACAAACCAATGAATACAATTATATATATATATATATATCATACATATATAAACTAATGTGTTCACATTATATTTTACACAATATTTTAACATATTCTAATACTAGTTCAATGAAATGCCAAAATGTTGAACCTTGCTCCTGACTTCTCAGCCTCTCTCTTCTCTCCTTCTACTCCTTGCTCCTGTCTCCTCCCTCCCTCAGTCATCTCCTCACTCTTGACTCTTCAGCCCCTCCCTGCCTCCCCCTGTTGAACTATATATTTTTTCAATGAACATTTTCTATAAAAATAACAAAGAAACATTGTCCATGGCTCTCCAAATACTCTCTTTTAGATGTAATTTAGCAGTATAGTCTCTTCAATTTTCCCAACTTGTACATCAGTTCACCAAGTCTATCTTCTATGAAAACTGGCAAAGCACCCAGGCACAAAGCCACTGCATGCAGATGTACTTGGTTTTTTGTGTGCATGCAGCATCATGGCGTTTGTTTGCATTTTTTGCAAGTCTCCCTCAAACTGGTTGTCTTTGGTTGGCAGGTGGCTCATCCTCAACCCCCTTAGCATCTTCAGCATCCTCAGCTCCCTCAGCTCCACTGTCACTACTGATAGGATTTGGCAATCATTCTTTTTCTGGCTGCCATTCATCATCACTGACTGGCTGCCAGAAACTCAGATGGTATTGGCTCCACTGTCCTGTAGGCCTTTCTATCACGCACTGCACTTGAGCTCTACAAAATATATAGACGCTAACTGTTACTCACATAATGGAACTAATCTGCACATAATATTGTTTTTGTTACAAAAACTGCAAGTTACATTCTAATTAAATAAATCAGTTGATTTACAGCCAAAAAAGTTACTGCAGATGAAGTATTTTCAAGAACAACAAAGTCACAATAATGGTATAAATTGAAGTTGAAATATAGCCAGTGATGCATGACGCCCAGTTTAGTGGACAGATTGATGATGATTAATCATAATTTCCCCGCCAAGATAAAATCAAAATCTGGAAATTTTAACAATTACTCCTTAGCTGTTACTCGATGTTACCAAATTTTATTTACCTGAAAGGGTTTCCTATTATAGAAGAACTGGCAATATAGCTCAGCGTTTCTGTCTTTCTGATGGCCATCTTGGTTTTGAGTAATTTGTGTTGCACTTACAACGGCTGGTCAGTGGGTGGCAGTGTATGGGACATGCAGCAGGTAAGTGGAGCTTATTTTAACTACTTTATATTGTGACACCCCTCTGAGCAGACCTTTCCCTCCAGGAGCCTGGTGGGCGGAGCCGGGTCGTTGGGGAGACGCAGCTCACCTGGTCTGGCTTAAAGATATACAGTATAAGCTGATGGCAGTCAGCTGGTCTTTCTCTCCCTTGGCTTCCACCCTGTTTGGTTTTGTTGTATTTTGTTTGTCTCTGTCTTTCCTTTTAGTTATGTCAAATATTCAAGGTTCATTTATTTATCATTATACAACACAGGGTTGTACAAAGAAATTATGCTACACAACAACAACAAAACTATTATTTATGGTGGAGTGCAGAAGATGAATTGAGGAGTCAGCCTGAGGAAAGAAGCTGCAGTAGTCTGGTGGTACGGCAGCGGATACTTCTGTATTGCTTGCCAGACAGCAGCAAGGTGAACAGACTGTGGCTGGGGTGGGTATTGTCTTTTAGTATCCCTTGGGCTGTGTGCAGAGACCTCAAATCACCAATATCACTGATGCTCAGTAGATAGTGATTAAAACTGCCCAGAACATCATTGGTACCTGATGTTCTGGGCAGTTTTAATCACTCGAAGCAGAGACCTCCTGTCCGTGCACATCCCATGCCAGTTTGAAATGTTTCCGGTCAGGATGCTTTCTATTGCTCCTCTATAAAAGTTAACAAGAACTTGGCATGGGAATTTTGCTTTCTTAAGTTTCCTCAAGAAATACAGTCGTTTTTGAGCTTTCTTTACCAGCGCGAAGATATGTGATGTCTATGACAGGTTCTCTATGATGCTGATTCCCAGTAACCTAAAACTGTTCACTTGCTTCACCTCAGTGGAGTTAAGTGAAAGGTAGACTTTTTAGGGAAAGTGGTTTGGAGGAAGGGAGAAGTGATGGAGGAAGGAGACAAAAGATTAAGGAGGGAAAGGATTGATGAAGGAAGTGAAGCAGTGATAAAGGAATGAGGACAGGAATGGTGGAGGATAGAAAGGAGAGGTGGAGGAAGGCAATAGGAGGCTGATGAAGGAAAGATAGATAGGGGTGGAAAGTAAGGATGGGTGAGGGAGAAGAGGAAGGAGGGAAGAAAAAATGGAGGAAATGAAAGAAAGAGGTGAGAAAGGCAGGTTGGAGTAAGGACTGAAGGGGTGGAGGGAGAAAAGGGACAGCAGGAAGGAAGAAAAGGATTGATGTAGGAAAAAAGAGAGATGGAGGAAGGGAAGGACAAAGGAATGTGTTAAAAGGGAGATAATGATATGAAAGAGTGAGAGACAGGAAAGAAGG
>SEMN01001963.1:0-18907 GCA_005408345.1 Macquaria australasica | reverse complement strand
TATTCCTCTCTACTGATGAATTATTAAAAACATCACATGGGACTCTGGGAAATTGTGATTGGCATTTTTATTTTTACCATTTATGACATTTTACAGACTAAACAATGAATGAAGAAAATAATAATTAAAAGATACCCCACTAATATCACTTATATTTGGGATCAATTAGACCCCAGAGAAGTGGAACAGAGAAGCTATTATAAAAGTGCAATAAGACAAATCCAACTGTACTTCCAGTATTTATGATTTGGGAGGGGCAGTGCTGTGTAAGAAGTACTGTTAATACAAATCACACATTTAGAGCATAATGTTAGTATTTTTAGTATTTTTCTGTTTTATCGTTGTCCTAAACTTTTCTTTTTCAGAGCTCCAGGAACAGACTCTGTTCAGCTTGTTGTAGGTAAGAGGGATTTTTAACCTAGTTCTCAAATCTGTCCACTAACATTTTTTTGCAGCCCTGAGTATTGCCTGCAGGTATAACCTCCTCCAGTCAGAGGGTAGAGAAGTAGCATCTATGTAGCGCAAGAGTAGTGTTGCTTAAGATTTCACGAGACAGTGAAGGTGATTAAACCACATTTTTAATCGGTGCAAACAATTTTAGAAACTTCTAACACTTCTCATCTTCAGGTGCTGCGTCCTTACCTGTTGTCCAGGTGAGCCAAAACAGCAGTGGAGTGCTGGAGTGTAGGTCTGAAGGCTGGTATCCAGAGCCTGAGGTGTTGTGGCTGGACGGTGAGGGAAACCTGCTCTCTGCTGGACCTACAGAGACAGTCAGAGGTCCTGATGACCTCTATACTGTCAGCAGCAGAGTGACTGTGGAGAAGAGACACAGCAACAGCTTCACCTGTAGAGTCCAACAGAAGAGCATCAACCAGACCAGAGAGACTCAGATTCATGTTCTCTGTAAATACCATTTATACGTTAATGATGTGATCAGACAGTTCTGTTTTTTTAAAAATATATATGAACAACATGCTGTTCTGTTTTTTACCATTTCAGATAATTCCTTTGCGGTCCCCAGTACTCCTGGTAGTCCTGGTAGTCTGCATGTTATTATTGGCTGTGCTGCGTTGGTGTTTATTCCTGCTGCTGTCTTTGTTGTGTGGAAATGGACACAAAAGAAATTCAGTACATCACAAATTGATTTCACTTCTTTGTAAAAGTTCAATGTTCTGTTGCAGCCTTTTGGTGATGTATTGATCAGGTTAAAGAGAGTTTTTTGACTGATTTGAGTTTTATTAGTTCATTAGTTCCTCAGCAGCTAATGTTTTCAGTTGTGTGACTTTTGCTTCTTTATTCAAACAGGAAACGAGGAGAGGAACCACGAGGACGGAGCTGAACAGACCGAGGAAGAAAAGACGGTCACATCTAAAACATCTAAAAGTGATCAGACAGGATCCCAGGTCGTGGAAGGAGAAGGAGAAAGTATCCCGCTCATGGCAGGAAGAGAAGAAGAGAAAAATGTGGACAACAGAGGAGAGGAGGAGAACGAATCTTACAGTGAACATGAAGATCTTCAGTTTGTGGCTGAAAGAGAAACACACCGAGATCAGCTCGTGACAAAACCAGAGCCAACAAGGGTCACGGACAGAGCAGAGAGAGAGGAGGAAAGGAAATCTATAAAGAATGAAGATGTACCTCTGATTCCAACAGAAGGAGAAACACACCGAGATCAGGACACAAGAGGAAGACAAGTAAAACACGAAGAAGAGCCGACGACGGATCCAGTGAAAGAAGATTCACGACTTCCAACAGTACTGGTTTCAGAAGGAGAAAAAGAGCAGCTGCAAAATCTCCACACTGAACCAACGAACGATGTGGACAAGGAAGAGGCAAAAATTAAGAAAAGGAGAGCAAAGAAAGAGAAAGAGCAGGAGCGAACGAGAAAAGGAGGTTCTGGATCGACGAGACAGAAGAAGCAACAGAGAGAAGGAACGCAACTGGAGGCAGAAAGACAGAGAGAGGAGAACGACAGGAAGCTTCAATCAGAGATACAGAGAAGGAAAGAGAGAGAGAAAGACGAGATGGAGGTCAAACCACAGAAAGAAAATGGTGACCAACATCTTTTGAAAGACAAAAACCAGGAGGAGAGGGATACAGAATTTAAGAAGATAGATAAGAAAGAAAAAGATCAGGAGGGAAACCAGAGTGATGTTACTAGAACAACAGAAAGGAACGCAGAGAAACAAAAGGAGCAAATGAACGAGAAACTGGAGGAAACAGAGGAAAAGAGGGATGAGAGAGAGAGAGGAAGCTTCCATCAGTCAGTAGGGAAGTTACAGAGAGACCAGACCTCCAAACACGTCAAGAAACAGCACAGAGAAGAAACCAAGAGCTCCAAGAAGAGAAACAAGAGGAAGGAAAATCTCTGGAAGAAACCAGAGAGCAGCCAGAGCGATCCAGCAAGGAGGTAAAGGTAGAGACTAAAGAGTGTAAAGAAAGATGGGAAGAGGGGCTGGAGACTGAGAAAGGAGCTGACACTGATGGAACTCAGAAGAAGTCCAAGCAGATAGAAAAACCACTCAGAGGAGAAGAAGGACTGCAGCAGGCCATGCAACAACAAGAGGTAAAGGACGAAATCAGAGAGCAGCCACAGGAATACTCCAAGTTCTGTGCAGAGAGAGGATCGACTGACAGAAAACCTCAAACTCAAAGAAATGTCAAGAGAAGAGGAAAACGACCACGTAAACCAGAGAAGGAGCTCCATGTGGATCAGCAACAGACAGTCAGTAAGAGGAGGCATCAGGAAGAAGGCTGACAGAGAAATTGATTGATTATTGATTAGAAAGTGTGTTAGTGTAAAAAAAACTGAGAAAAAAAAAAACCTGATCCAACAAAAAGAGATTGATTCCATTAAAATTTTAATGATTAAAACTTTACAAAAGAAAGAAATTCAACCTGACTTTAAAAGGACAATTAATCAAAATAAAACCATCTTTTATCAAACCACAATAACACTCAGGAATGTACATTTTAATTTTCAGAACATAAAATATTCATAAACTGCAATTCGTCTAAATTAACGCTGAATTAATATGAATTAAGCTCTTGTTCAGTTCACCCGTAACCAAGTCAAATAGCACAGTCCAGACTGTATACATGCTAACATGAACAACACGCACCTGGCTCAGTAACAACACTGCCATCTGGTGTTCACAGCTATCAACTGCAAACTGATCCTCTGCAAACTCATGACGTTATATAGCCTACAGTTCTCCTGGGTAGAAAAACATGTAATAATCAGTTAAACAAAGTCTGAACTGTTAACCTTTAGTAGAAAACCATCAACTCCATTACATTTAGCACCCAGCTGCTTCTACATACAACAAAAAGGCCTTTTTGTTGATGATCCTGACGTCTGGCTTCACTGCAGACGAGGGCTTGCAAAATGAAAGTTTTCCCGCAGGGATCAGAGAAATATAGATGAAACATTGATAAATGAAGACTCATGTATATCCACCGTCTTACTGGGACTCATCTGCAGAGACAAGGCTAAAGGTGAGTCACATCATTCTCTGTCACTGTGGTGATGGAGATAAACTGGGATGGTCTCGATCTCACAGCACAGATGTTTCTTTTCACAGATGTTTTTTGTTTCAGCACAGCGAAGTGAAGAGACAGCAAACTGTGATGAAGTCCAGATGGAGGAAATCATGTGATGTTCACTGTCATTGATGTGATGAACAGAATTACAATATTAAAAAATTAAACTGAGCATCTTTGTTAATGTGCATGTTTTCCATGTTAGAAACAAATCAGATTTGTAGTTTTAACGTGTATATTTTGATTTTAGTGGTTTTTGTAGTTTTAGAGGTTCAGTTTTTAGGAACAAACATGTTTAAATAACCTTTTTCTTCCTTTAAGTCACTCAGTTGGTTTCATTTGTCACTCGTGTGACAAACATAGACCAGTAAACGCAGCGGATCCTGTGGTCCGGACATCATGGTTTTAGATTCTGGCGCTGCAGGTTTTGAGTTGGATCCTCTCCCTCTGTGTTGTCCTGTTTAAAGTACAGATGAAGTGACCTGCTATTGTAATACAAAACATAAATAGTTAATAAAATTGTAAACTGCAGTTATTTTTGCATTTTAACATGTTGCATTTCTCACACTGACACAGGTTTACATTATCATTACCACAGATAGCAAGTAAACTAAATAACTAAATATTAACAGTCATTGTGTCAGTGCAGGTGCCCAAAGGACCCAAAGGCAGGAAGGACAGCAGACTGGTGCAGGTTGATGATTTATTCAGACAAAATAAACTGACTTCCAGCAGGCAGACAGGCAACAGGTACTACAGGGACATCAGGAACCCAAGGAAACTGACACTCACAGAACCAGCAACACACAAACTAAGAGAATGAACCGACAAAGAAAGGGGACCGGTTTATATAAGGAAGGGATAACGATGGAAACAGAGGCAGGTGAGAAACGAAACACAGGTGAACCTGATCAAAGAACAAAGACAGGAAATAAATCCTAACAGTGAACAGAGAACAGTCCTTCAAAATAAAACAGGAACTTACAAAAACCCACAGGATGTAACACACTGACATCAAAATGTCCTGGTGTGCAGACTGTGATGAGTTCAAATGAGCTAATTTTGTTTCTAAAACATAAAATAGACGACAAGATGGACTCTAGTTACTCACTGTAAACATGAAGGCCAGGAAATCAGATTTTATGTTTTAATGGGACTTGAAATCCTTATTGTTATTATTGTTTTACGTTTTGTAGCATCACTTTAAAATGTAGACGTTACATTATGAAGCTGAAGTTTCTCGTTAAGACAGCGTGGGCTCGGGGGACTCTGCTTGTTTCCTACAGTCTTGTTCTGCACACATGGAGAAGTTTAGTTTTACCCAGAATCCTTTGTGTGGGTCCTGAAGGCCAGGAGGGAAGGTGGTGATTTGATACACAGCTTTCTATTCAACTGTAACTAAACACTTTTACTTAACTCTCCCCTACTATCAGTGCATTTGGCTTAAAAGCAAACATTTAATGCAAAAACCAGAAATTTAAACAAGACTACTTTCATTTTATATCCGTTTTAAGAAAGCAGAATCTGTGACAAAATATGGCACATCGTCACCACCGGTGTGACAGAAAATATCAGAATCAGCTTTATTGGCCAGGTATGTGTTCACATACAAGGAATGTGACTCCGGTTTTTCTTTGCTCTTAATGTACAGACACATAAATAGACAGAGATACAGCTAAAAACAAGGACAACAAGCTCGACAGGGTCACATAAACATTAAACTACTATGTACAGATATAAATATAAAAATATATAAAAAAGTAAGTTTGTGATCCACTGACAGGTGGGGGCTGGCACACTGAGCTGGGTGAGTTTGGTTTGAAGGATGTCTGGGATGATGGTGTTGAACGCCGAGTTGGAGTCCACAAATAGGATCCTTGCGTAATTCCCTGGAGAGTCAAGGTGCTGCAGGATGTAATGCAGTCCCATGTTGACTGCATCATCCACTGAACTGCAGGGGGCCCAGCAGAGGCCCTGTGATGTCCTTCATGTGGGCCAACACCAGTCTTTCAAAGGACTTCATGACTACAGACGTCAGGGCGACGGGCCTGTGGTCATTTAGTCCTGTGATGGAGGGTTTTTTGGGGACCGAGATGATGATGCAGGAGGGATCTTCACACAGCTCCAGTGATCTGTTGAAGATCTGCGTGAAGATGGGTGCCAGCAGACAGGAGGGTGAGACGCCATCTGGACCTGGTGCCTTCTTGATCTTCTGTCTGTGAAAGAGCCGACTCACATCCTCTTCACAGATCCTGAGTGCAGGAGGGGGGTCAGTTGGGAGGGGTGGGGTGGGGGGGTGGCACGTGGGTGTGGAGGGTTGTTTACTTTGTAGACCACAAAGTATTTTCTATTCTTCTATTCCAAAACTTTGTGTCATCAGATACAGATTGCTGGTCTGTCATATGCCAAGTATGGGAAGATAACGCCATCTGACAGCAGAAACATCTTAAGAGGAAGTCTGGATTGATATTCACTTCCTCTCTCTGGACAGAATCCCAATTTCATCTCTGCCTTGAGGTTTAGTTCTTAGCTGACAATCAACCACACATTACACAAAATGTTGTGTAGTGACGTTTGTTACTTCTTTCCAGTCGTGTTCCTTCTCTCAGCGCTGACAGCTGGCAGTGAGAATATGAAGACAGTTTTCATTTTTCTTTTAAAATGTTTGTCTGTTCAAATCCTGCTGGAGTCATTTTCTAGATGTATATAACTCTGCTCAGCAGCTTCATCTCACACATACGTTGCTTCTCAAAGTTAAACTTGTGTGAAATGTTGAGTATCACATGTTCAGAACAGGAGTTATCTCAGGGCTCTTTTCATATGCTTTATAATGTTATTTACAGAGAGACAACAGTTCTCACCGCCGCCACATAAAGAGCATGCAGATGATGTCTAAATAGTTTACATTTTTTTTCCTAATTTTTAATAACTCTTGATTCCAGTGTTTTATTGAATTATTGACTAGTATATTAATTACTAACATTAATCAGCATTAATACGTCATAATAATGAGACTTTTGTTAAATTTTGGGCACTTTCCTGTTCTTTTGATGTTCCTCTGTGAAGTCGAGCTAAAACAAGGCTGTTAGAGTTCCTGATGAGTTTATCTGTATTTTAATGTAAAATCTAAATCTACAAAGTATCCAGTGACTGCAGCTTTCATTTAAATGCAGTAGAATAAAAAGTACAACATATCTCTCTGATATGTGGTGAAAAATGGAAATACTCAAGGACCACAACTTCAAAATTGTCCTATTTGTGTAAAAAGCCATTGGGTTACAATAAATTAATTTCTCTCTGGCAGGCAGAGGATGAAGCAGTTGGCACTTAACATGGTGGCAGTTTGCTATTTTTTATTTTAATGTTACGGCTGAACGACAAAATAGATTGTTGACAGGTAACAGTTTGCTGACATTCTTAGGAAAATACAGATGGGTGAGATGAGTAATGAGTGTGGTGAAGAGCCACAGAGAGGTGGAGACTGGATTCACTCGTACTTCCTCATCTCATGTTAATAAAACACTTGAAAGACACACATCACATTATTTTTTCAGAGAGGAGAGTTGAATTCTGCATACTGTAGGTAAGAGTTCCTTATTTCACAATCTTAAAAAGAAAAGCTTTGACTGTTAAATCAAAGTGCAGATTATTTTTGTGTCTATTTAGAAATGTTTATACTTATTATACTTATTAGTTAGCTTGTTGTTTTAACAGCTCTTCCATAAAATCTCTGGCTGCTTCTGTTTTCCTTAATCCTCTTCTGTAAATTGAAAAAAATGTACAACCGCTTCCCTAGACCCTTGCAGGACACCTTTACTAACTTTAAGAATTTATTACAAGTGATGTAGCTGCTGTTGTGCATCCTGACTGCTGAGGTTGCAATCTTTTTACAAACACGTGCCAAGTAATGTGAATGAGGATCTAAGCAATCCTTAAAAACATTACAGTACTAGTACCAGTCAGCCAGTCATGTGCGTTAGTCTTTGAACTCGACATGCTCTTTTTTTTCAGGGTGTATAAAGTAAGTTATTTAAATATTAATAATAATTATTAAGTATAAGTAATTATTAAGTATAAGTCATTCTTATTTAATTATTCTTTAACCATCATGTTTATTAATAATGTATTACGTTAGTTTAGATAGTTGTTTCATAAAGAACCTGAACACACCCAACTTTTCTTTCCATCCTAACACATGGACTCCCTCACACGTGAAGACGTATCGTTGATTTGTAGGTTGACTTTTTAATAAAAATAATCTTTTTCCCAAGATGCCATCCTTCAGAGGCATCATCGTTTCTGTTTCCCATGAAGCTGTTATTGCTGTTCTTCTACTGCTGTCATTTGGAGGTAAACCCTAATTATAAAACAGGGCTGTTTGTAGCTACACTTTGGTGCCAGTCAGTGTTGATCACCCTTTGCCTAATTGTCCCTTTTTTTTTTTTTTTTTTTTTAAATCTCTGTGACTTTGTGGTTAGAAAGAAACTCACCTCTATTACTTCCTTCTTTAGAAGTAATAGAGGAAGATACCTAACTTTAAAATAACGTTGTAACTCCATTTATTTGAATTGACTTTTTATGAGGAAAGGGCTGGAATACATGCCAGCTTGAACAGGATGTGCCCACTGGTGCAAAATGACTTCAGCTGCAGCCAACAAGAAAGCTGTGTCCTCAACACTCAACTTAATTACTTTATTTATTCTCCTAGTGCTCCCTGGCCCTGAGTGCATGTCTGTTCTACTTTCATCTGTTTTATGTTGATCCTGCTCATCTGTTCTTCACATGGAAATAAACTAAAAGCTCGAATGAGACGTGTATTTGCTTAAATGACTGGCAGATCTCCACACTCTGCAGTCTTCTTACTGGAAAATGAGTCACAAAAGTAGACATTCGACTACTCATAACTGTGAGTCTTGTGTAAGACCAAAGACTTCACACAGGATCACAAGCAATCCTTGATGAGAGAGAGACCTCTAGTGTCTGTACAGTGAACATGGCTCAGTGTCAGTGAGTCTTGGCCAGAGATCAAAATCAAAAGGAGATGAACGTCTTCCTGTACCTGACCTTTTCACTGAGACAATATAGATGTAAGCTGTAAATCTCAGTCTTCAAATAACCACAAGACTTCATCAGCTACAGTGATATCAGAGAAATTCTGGAGCTCTACACACATGCTGGGGCACAATTTTTAGATGTAAAACATTTATTTTGATGATTATTTCTGACTCTACTCTTATTTTATTTATTTATTTTTTTAAGTTTTCCATGACTCCAGAGTTGATTTGCTCACCTCAACCAGTCGTGGCCCTGGCTGGTGATGATGTCATTCTACCATGTCACCTTGAACCTCCCATCAGTGCCAGTTCTGAGATGGTGATGTGGACCAAACCTGGTTTGGACCAAAAGTACATCCATGTTCACAAAGATAGACTGGTGGATCAGAATCAAAATCCATCCTATAATTTTCGTACGAGACTGTTTGTGGATGAACTGATAAACGGAAATGTCTCCATGAAAATCTTCAACGTAAAAATCTCTGATGCAGGAAAATACTTTTGCATCCTTCCCTCATTACAGGAGGAAGCTTCCATCCAACTGATTGTTGGTGAGTCAGACTGTGTTTTATTAAGGCTGGACTCTGAGCTAACTCAGTATTTTGATTAAATACTTAAGTGACATCTTATTTGGTTTGATCTGAACCCTCCTCTCTCATCAGGTGCTGTCTCCACGCCCATCATACAGGTTTTCTCAAATAAGAATGGAAGTGTGGTTCTGCAGTGTGAGTCTGAAGGCTGGTATCCAGAGCCTGAGGTGTTGTGGCTGGACGGTGAGGGAAACCTGCTCTCTGCTGGACCTACAGAGACAGTCAGAGGTCCTGATGACCTCTATACTGTCAGCAGCAGAGTGACTGTGGAGAAGAGACACAGCAACAACTTCACCTGCAGAGTCCAACAGAAGAGCATCAACCAGACCAGAGAGACTCAGATCCACGTTCCAGGTAGATATGATTCATAAGTTAATGATGTGATCAGACAGTTCCGTTTGTTAAAAATGTATATGAACAACATGCTGTTCTGTGTTTTATCATTTCAGACAATGTCTTCGCGGTCCCCAGTACTCCTGGTCCTGGTAGTCTGCATGTTATTATTGGCTGTGCTGCGTTGGTGTTTATTCCTGCTGTTGTCTTTGTTGTGTGGAAATGGACACAAAATCAATTCAGTACGTCATAAATTGATTTCACTTCTTTGTAAAAGTTCAATGTTCTCTTGCAGCCTTTTGGTGATGTATTGATCAGGTTAAAGAGAGTTTTTTGACTGATTTGAGTTTTATTAGTTCATTAGTTCCTCAGCAGCTAATGTTTTCAGTTGTGTGACTTTTGCTTCTTTATTCAAACAGGAAACGAGGAGAGGAACCACGAGGACGGAGCTGAACAGACCGAGGAAGAAAAGACGGTCACATCTAAAACATCTAAAAGTGATCAGACAGGATCCCAGGTCGTGGAAGGAGAAGGAGAAAGTATCCCGCTCATGGCAGGAAGAGAAGAAGAGAAAAATGTGGACAACAGAGGAGAGGAGGAGAACGAATCTTACAGTGAACATGAAGATCTTCAGTTTGTGGCTGAAAGAGAAACACACCGAGATCAGCTCGTGACAAAACCAGAGCCAACAAGGGTCACGGACAGAGCAGAGAGAGAGGAGGAAAGGAAATCTATAAAGAATGAAGATGTACCTCTGATTCCAACAGAAGGAGAAACACACCGAGATCAGGACACAAGAGGAAGACAAGTAAAACACGAAGAAGAGCCGACGACGGATCCAGTGAAAGAAGATTCACGACTTCCAACAGTACTGGTTTCAGAAGGAGAAAAAGAGCAGCTGCAAAATCTCCACACTGAACCAACGAACGATGTGGACAAGGAAGAGGCAAAAATTAAGAAAAGGAGAGCAAAGAAAGAGAAAGAGCAGGAGCGAACGAGAAAAGGAGGTTCTGGATCGACGAGACAGAAGAAGCAACAGAGAGAAGGAACGCAACTGGAGGCAGAAAGACAGAGAGAGGAGAACGACAGGAAGCTTCAATCAGAGATACAGAGAAGGAAAGAGAGAGAGAAAGACGAGATGGAGGTCAAACCACAGAAAGAAAATGGTGACCAACATCTTTTGAAAGACAAAAACCAGGAGGAGAGGGATACAGAATTTAAGAAGATAGATAAGAAAGAAAAAGATCAGGAGGGAAACCAGAGTGATGTTACTAGAACAACAGAAAGGAACGCAGAGAAACAAAAGGAGCAAATGAACGAGAAACTGGAGGAAACAGAGGAAAAGAGGGATGAGAGAGAGAGAGGAAGCTTCCATCAGTCAGTAGGGAAGTTACAGAGAGACCAGACCTCCAAACACGTCAAGAAACAGCACAGAGAAGAAACCAAGAGCTCCAAGAAGAGAAACAAGAGGAAGGAAAATCTCTGGAAGAAACCAGAGAGCAGCCAGAGCGATCCAGCAAGGAGGTAAAGGTAGAGACTAAAGAGTGTAAAGAAAGATGGGAAGAGGGGCTGGAGACTGAGAAAGGAGCTGACACTGATGGAACTCAGAAGAAAAGACAGCTGCAGGCAGTGCAACAACCAGAGGTAAAGGAAGGAATCAGAGAGCAGCCACAGGAATACTTCAAGTTTCTCACAGAGAAAGGATCTGAGCGTCAGGAAGTACTGCAGGAGGAGGTGATGGAGATTGACAGAAGACCTCAAACTCAAAGAAATGTCAAGAGAAGAGGAAAACGACCACGTAAACCAGAGAAGGAGCTCCATGTGGATCAGCAACAGACAGTCAGTAAGAGGAGGCATCAGGAAGAAGGCTGACAGAGAAATTGATTGATTATTGATTAGAAAGTGTGTTAGTGTAAAAAAAACTGAGAAAAAAAAATACCTGATCCAACAAAAAGAGATTGATTCCATTAAAATTTTAATGATTAAAACTTTACAAAAGAAAGAAATTCAACCTGACTTTAAAAGGACAATTAATCAAAATAAAACCATCTTTTATCAAACCACAATAACACTCAGGAATGTACATTTTAATTTTCAGAACATAAAATATTCATAAACTGCAATTCGTCTAAATTAACGCTGAATTAATATGAATTAAGCTCTTGTTCAGTTCACCCGTAACCAAGTCAAATAGCACAGTCCAGACTGTATACATGCTAACATGAACAACACGCACCTGGCTCAGTAACAACACTGCCATCTGGTGTTCACAGCTATCAACTGCAAACTGATCCTCTGCAAACTCATGACGTTATATAGCCTACAGTTCTCCTGGGTAGAAAAACATGTAATAATCAGTTAAACAAAGTCTGAACTGTTAACCTTTAGTAGAAAACCATCAACTCCATTACATTTAGCACCCAGCTGCTTCTACATACAACAAAAAGGCCTTTTTGTTGATGATCCTGACGTCTGGCTTCACTGCAGACGAGGGCTTGCAAAATGAAAGTTTTCCCGCAGGGATCAGAGAAATATAGATGAAACATTGATAAATGAAGACTCATGTATATCCACCGTCTTACTGGGACTCATCTGCAGAGACAAGGCTAAAGGTGAGTCACATCATTCTCTGTCACTGTGGTGATGGAGATAAACTGGGATGGTCTCGATCTCACAGCACAGATGTTTCTTTTCACAGATGTTTTTTGTTTCAGCACAGCGAAGTGAAGAGACAGCAAACTGTGATGAAGTCCAGATGGAGGAAATCATGTGATGTTCACTGTCATTGATGTGATGAACAGAATTACAATATTAAAAAATTAAACTGAGCATCTTTGTTAATGTGCATGTTTTCCATGTTAGAAACAAATCAGATTTGTAGTTTTAACGTGTATATTTTGATTTTAGTGGTTTTTGTAGTTTTAGAGGTTCAGTTTTTAGGAACAAACATGTTTAAATAACCTTTTTCTTCCTTTAAGTCACTCAGTTGGTTTCATTTGTCACTCGTGTGACAAACATAGACCAGTAAACGCAGCGGATCCTGTGGTCCGGACATCATGGTTTTAGATTCTGGCGCTGCAGGTTTTGAGTTGGATCCTCTCCCTCTGTGTTGTCCTGTTTAAAGTACAGATGAAGTGACCTGCTATTGTAATACAAAACATAAATAGTTAATAAAATTGTAAACTGCAGTTATTTTTGCATTTTAACATGTTGCATTTCTCACACTGACACAGGTTTACATTATCATTACCACAGATAGCAAGTAAACTAAATAACTAAATATTAACAGTCATTGTGTCAGTGCAGGTGCCCAAAGGACCCAAAGGCAGGAAGGACAGCAGACTGGTGCAGGTTGATGATTTATTCAGACAAAATAAACTGACTTCCAGCAGGCAGACAGGCAACAGGTACTACAGGGACATCAGGAACCCAAGGAAACTGACACTCACAGAACCAGCAACACACAAACTAAGAGAATGAACCGACAAAGAAAGGGGACCGGTTTATATAAGGAAGGGATAACGATGGAAACAGAGGCAGGTGAGAAACGAAACACAGGTGAACCTGATCAAAGAACAAAGACAGGAAATAAATCCTAACAGTGAACAGAGAACAGTCCTTCAAAATAAAACAGGAACTTACAAAAACCCACAGGATGTAACACACTGACATCAAAATGTCCTGGTGTGCAGACTGTGATGAGTTCAAATGAGCTAATTTTGTTTCTAAAACATAAAATAGACGACAAGATGGACTCTAGTTACTCACTGTAAACATGAAGGCCAGGAAATCAGATTTTATGTTTTAATGGGACTTGAAATCCTTATTGTTATTATTGTTTTACGTTTTGTAGCATCACTTTAAAATGTAGACGTTACATTATGAAGCTGAAGTTTCTCGTTAAGACAGCGTGGGCTCGGGGGACTCTGCTTGTTTCCTACAGTCTTGTTCTGCACACATGGAGAAGTTTAGTTTTACCCAGAATCCTTTGTGTGGGTCCTGAAGGCCAGGAGGGAAGGTGGTGATTTGATACACAGCTTTCTATTCAACTGTAACTAAACACTTTTACTTAACTCTCCCCTACTATCAGTGCATTTGGCTTAAAAGCAAACATTTAATGCAAAAACCAGAAATTTAAACAAGACTACTTTCATTTTATATCCGTTTTAAGAAAGCAGAATCTGTGACAAAATATGGCACATCGTCACCACCGGTGTGACAGAAAATATCAGAATCAGCTTTATTGGCCAGGTATGTGTTCACATACAAGGAATGTGACTCCGGTTTTTCTTTGCTCTTAATGTACAGACACATAAATAGACAGAGATACAGCTAAAAACAAGGACAACAAGCTCGACAGGGTCACATAAACATTAAACTACTATGTACAGATATAAATATAAAAATATATAAAAAAGTAAGTTTGTGATCCACTGACAGGTGGGGGCTGGCACACTGAGCTGGGTGAGTTTGGTTTGAAGGATGTCTGGGATGATGGTGTTGAACGCCGAGTTGGAGTCCACAAATAGGATCCTTGCGTAATTCCCTGGAGAGTCAAGGTGCTGCAGGATGTAATGCAGTCCCATGTTGACTGCATCATCCACTGAACTGCAGGGGGCCCAGCAGAGGCCCTGTGATGTCCTTCATGTGGGCCAACACCAGTCTTTCAAAGGACTTCATGACTACAGACGTCAGGGCGACGGGCCTGTGGTCATTTAGTCCTGTGATGGAGGGTTTTTTGGGGACCGAGATGATGATGCAGGAGGGATCTTCACACAGCTCCAGTGATCTGTTGAAGATCTGCGTGAAGATGGGTGCCAGCAGACAGGAGGGTGAGACGCCATCTGGACCTGGTGCCTTCTTGATCTTCTGTCTGTGAAAGAGCCGACTCACATCCTCTTCACAGATCCTGAGTGCAGGAGGGGGGTCAGTTGGGAGGGGTGGGGTGGGGGGGTGGCACGTGGGTGTGGAGGGTTGTTTACTTTGTAGACCACAAAGTATTTTCTATTCTTCTATTCCAAAACTTTGTGTCATCAGATACAGATTGCTGGTCTGTCATATGCCAAGTATGGGAAGATAACGCCATCTGACAGCAGAAACATCTTAAGAGGAAGTCTGGATTGATATTCACTTCCTCTCTCTGGACAGAATCCCAATTTCATCTCTGCCTTGAGGTTTAGTTCTTAGCTGACAATCAACCACACATTACACAAAATGTTGTGTAGTGACGTTTGTTACTTCTTTCCAGTCGTGTTCCTTCTCTCAGCGCTGACAGCTGGCAGTGAGAATATGAAGACAGTTTTCATTTTTCTTTTAAAATGTTTGTCTGTTCAAATCCTGCTGGAGTCATTTTCTAGATGTATATAACTCTGCTCAGCAGCTTCATCTCACACATACGTTGCTTCTCAAAGTTAAACTTGTGTGAAATGTTGAGTATCACATGTTCAGAACAGGAGTTATCTCAGGGCTCTTTTCATATGCTTTATAATGTTATTTACAGAGAGACAACAGTTCTCACCGCCGCCACATAAAGAGCATGCAGATGATGTCTAAATAGTTTACATTTTTTTTCCTAATTTTTAATAACTCTTGATTCCAGTGTTTTATTGAATTATTGACTAGTATATTAATTACTAACATTAATCAGCATTAATACGTCATAATAATGAGACTTTTGTTAAATTTTGGGCACTTTCCTGTTCTTTTGATGTTCCTCTGTGAAGTCGAGCTAAAACAAGGCTGTTAGAGTTCCTGATGAGTTTATCTGTATTTTAATGTAAAATCTAAATCTACAAAGTATCCAGTGACTGCAGCTTTCATTTAAATGCAGTAGAATAAAAAGTACAACATATCTCTCTGATATGTGGTGAAAAATGGAAATACTCAAGGACCACAACTTCAAAATTGTCCTATTTGTGTAAAAAGCCATTGGGTTACAATAAATTAATTTCTCTCTGGCAGGCAGAGGATGAAGCAGTTGGCACTTAACATGGTGGCAGTTTGCTATTTTTTATTTTAATGTTACTGCTGAACGACAAAATAGATTGTTGACAGGTAACAGTTTGCTGACATTCTTAGGAAAATACAGATGGGTGAGATGAGTAATGAGTGTGGTGAAGAGCCACAGAGAGGTGGAGACTGGATTCACTCGTACTTCCTCATCTCATGTTAATAAAACACTTGAAAGACACACATCACATTATTTTTTCAGAGAGGAGAGTTGAATTCTGCATACTGTAGGTAAGAGTTCCTTATTTCACAATCTTAAAAAGAAAAGCTTTGACTGTTAAATCAAAGTGCAGATTATTTTTGTGTCTATTTAGAAATGTTTATACTTATTATACTTATTAGTTAGCTTGTTGTTTTAACAGCTCTTCCATAAAATCTCTGGCTGCTTCTGTTTTCCTTAATCCTCTTCTGTAAATTGAAAAAAATGTACAACCGCTTCCCTAGACCCTTGCAGGACACCTTTACTAACTTTAAGAATTTATTACAAGTGATGTAGCTGCTGTTGTGCATCCTGACTGCTGAGGTTGCAATCTTTTTACAAACACGTGCCAAGTAATGTGAATGAGGATCTAAGCAATCCTTAAAAACATTACAGTACTAGTACCAGTCAGCCAGTCATGTGCGTTAGTCTTTGAACTCGACATGCTCTTTTTTTTCAGGGTGTATAAAGTAAGTTATTTAAATATTAATAATAATTATTAAGTATAAGTAATTATTAAGTATAAGTCATTCTTATTTAATTATTCTTTAACCATCATGTTTATTAATAATGTATTACGTTAGTTTAGATAGTTGTTTCATAAAGAACCTGAACACACCCAACTTTTCTTTCCATCCTAACACATGGACTCCCTCACACGTGAAGACGTATCGTTGATTTGTAGGTTGACTTTTTAATAAAAATAATCTTTTTCCCAAGATGCCATCCTTCAGAGGCATCATCGTTTCTGTTTCCCATGAAGCTGTTATTGCTGTTCTTCTACTGCTGTCATTTGGAGGTAAACCCTAATTATAAAACAGGGCTGTTTGTAGCTACACTTTGGTGCCAGTCAGTGTTGATCACCCTTTGCCTAATTGTCCCTTTTTTTTTTTTTTTTTTTTTAAATCTCTGTGACTTTGTGGTTAGAAAGAAACTCACCTCTATTACTTCCTTCTTTAGAAGTAATAGAGGAAGATACCTAACTTTAAAATAACGTTGTAACTCCATTTATTTGAATTGACTTTTTATGAGGAAAGGGCTGGAATACATGCCAGCTTGAACAGGATGTGCCCACTGGTGCAAAATGACTTCAGCTGCAGCCAACAAGAAAGCTGTGTCCTCAACACTCAACTTAATTACTTTATTTATTCTCCTAGTGCTCCCTGGCCCTGAGTGCATGTCTGTTCTACTTTCATCTGTTTTATGTTGATCCTGCTCATCTGTTCTTCACATGGAAATAAACTAAAAGCTCGAATGAGACGTGTATTTGCTTAAATGACTGGCAGATCTCCACACTCTGCAGTCTTCTTACTGGAAAATGAGTCACAAAAGTAGACATTCGACTACTCATAACTGTGAGTCTTGTGTAAGACCAAAGACTTCACACAGGATCACAAGCAATCCTTGATGGGAGAGAGACCTCTAGTGTCTGTACAGTGAACATGGCTCAGTGTCAGTGAGTCTTGGCCAGAGATCAAAATCAAAAGGAGATGAACGTCTTCCTGTACCTGACCTTTTCACTGAGACAATATAGATGTAAGCTGTAAATCTCAGTCTTCAAATAACCACAAGACTTCATCAGCTACAGTGATATCAGAGAAATTCTGGAGCTCTACACACATGCTGGGGCACAATTTTTAGATGTAAAACATTTATTTTGATGATTATTTCTGACTCTACTCTTATTTTATTTATTTATTTTTTTAAGTTTTCCATGACTCCAGAGTTGATTTGCTCACCTCAACCAGTCGTGGCCCTGGCTGGTGATGATGTCATTCTACCATGTCACCTTGAACCTCCCATCAGTGCCAGTTCTGAGATGGTGATGTGGACCAAACCTGGTTTGGACCAAAAGTACATCCATGTTCACAAAGATAGACTGGTGGATCAGAATCAAAATCCATCCTATAATTTTCGTACGAGACTGTTTGTGGATGAACTGATAAACGGAAATGTCTCCATGAAAATCTTCAACGTAAAAATCTCTGATGCAGGAAAATACTTTTGCATCCTTCCCTCATTACAGGAGGAAGCTTCCATCCAACTGATTGTTGGTGAGTCAGACTGTGTTTTATTAAGGCTGGACTCTGAGCTAACTCAGTATTTTGATTAAATACTTAAGTGACATCTTATTTGGTTTGATCTGAACCCTCCTCTCTCATCAGGTGCTGTCTCCACGCCCATCATACAGGTTTTCTCAAATAAGAATGGAAGTGTGGTTCTGCAGTGTGAGTCTGAAGGCTGGTATCCAGAGCCTGAGGTGTTGTGGCTGGACGGTGAGGGAAACCTGCTCTCTGCTGGACCTACAGAGACAGTCAGAGGTCCTGATGACCTCTATACTGTCAGCAGCAGAGTGACTGTGGAGAAGAGACACAGCAACAACTTCACCTGCAGAGTCCAACAGAAGAGCATCAACCAGACCAGAGAGACTCAGATCCACGTTCCAGGTAGATATGATTCATAAGTTAATGATGTGATCAGACAGTTCCGTTTGTTAAAAATGTATATGAACAACATGCTGTTCTGTGTTTTATCATTTCAGACAATGTCTTCGCGGTCCCCAGTACTCCTGGTCCTGGTAGTCTGCATGTTATTATTGGCTGTGCTGCGTTGGTGTTTATTCCTGCTGTTGTCTTTGTTGTGTGGAAATGGACACAAAATCAATTCAGTACGTCATAAATTGATTTCACTTCTTTGTAAAAGTTCAATGTTCTCTTGCAGCCTTTTGGTGATGTATTGATCAGGTTAAAGAGAGTTTTTTGACTGATTTGAGTTTTATTAGTTCATTAGTTCCTCAGCAGCTAATGTTTTCAGTTGTGTGACTTTTGCTTCTTTATTCAAACAGGAAACGAGGAGAGGAACCACGAGGACGGAGCTGAACAGACCGAGGAAGAAAAGACGGTCACATCTAAAACATCTAAAAGTGATCAGACAGGATCCCAGGTCGTGGAAGGAGAAGGAGAAAGTATCCCGCTCATGGCAGGAAGAGAAGAAGAGAAAAATGTGGACAACAGAGGAGAGGAGGAGAACGAATCTTACAGTGAACATGAAGATCTTCAGTTTGTGGCTGAAAGAGAAACACACCGAGATCAGCTCGTGACAAAACCAGAGCCAACAAGGGTCACGGACAGAGCAGAGAGAGAGGAGGAAAGGAAATCTATAAAGAATGAAGATGTACC
>SEMN01001962.1:0-18923 GCA_005408345.1 Macquaria australasica | reverse complement strand
AAATGGGATTGTTGTTATGCGCTGGAATTCAGCATGTATCTGTTAAACAGAAAAAGAAAACGACAGAAGACAAAGAGCACTGTGTTCAGCCATCTAATGATATTTTGTAGCTACTGCATCATAAAAGGATACATTCTAATTTTGACCTCCTCATTAACCAAGACCATCTTTGGTAGCATGTGTATTGGTGAACGGTGTGTTCTAGCCAAAATATTCCTATTAATCTAGGGTAGTGGCGAGAAATAAAAAACTAGACCTGCAGGCTGCATGGTCATTTAAACTTTTCTAATATTTTTTTAAATTTACAATGGGTCAAATTGTCTAGGTGTATTGTGAAAACCCCAATTCCAGCAGCAGCAGGCAGCTGTTTTCATCAGACAATCTCTGATAAGCTCACTGTACACTACCTACCTTGCACCAAACATAAGACAGATACAGTTACAGATACAGACTAGCTGGTGAAGAAAGCGGAACATTGAACAGCTGAAGAGCCTGATATTTTTCTAACAAGTTGGTGGAGACCAAATCACAGCTAAAAGGAAATAAATATTGGATTTATGTTCATCAGGTGGACACAAACACCACTCCAAATGAATTCTAATGTTGCTCTGTATCAGCTGTAAGTGTACACTAAATAGGCAACTGTCTGCTAACGCATTCACCATATCAACTTTAGAATTTTTATATGTCAGATGTTTTGTTCTCAGCTTGTTGTGGAGTTCTTCTGCCCTCAAGTGGCCAAAATTAATTACTGCAGTAAGTGATCAATTACTACAGATTCTATTTTTTCATCACTTGTCATCATTTAGGCTTCAGCAGTTACACACTAAGATTGTATAATGAGAAGAGGCACACTGGGAAAAAAGCAGGCATGTGCTCATCAATGTGGAAAAGTGCAGGCCACCTGGCTTTAAACTCTCCAGCAGCTGGATTTCCCTGCACCACCTCTTTTCTTCTGTAGGAGAATGTTTTTGACATCTTCTCTTTTACACATGTTGCACTGTTTCTTTGTCTGACATCATGCAACAGTTAAAGTCTCACATTTTGTAGGCTTTCATCCGTTTCACCAGCAGGGTGTGAAGGGACAATAGTTGACTTCAGCCTTTTTAGGTTTCTTTACATTTTTGGCTGGAAGGCATTCATCGCCAGCTTTGTTTTTCAAAGCATTTACAGTCACTTCAGCTGTAGTAATTAGCCATTTTATATTTTAGGCAAATCATCCAGCCATAGTAACCACTGGTAGATGGTTCTTTCAAGCATGGGAATCTTTGGATGAGTGCCCCTGCTACCTTATCTATTTGGTAATTTTTCAGATATGCTGTATACTGGAAAATCTCCTCGGCTAGCTTCTCTAAGATGTCAGACTTCAGTCCTGGAGTAATCTTCAGTGTAGTGCCAGTTTCTCTGAAGGTCT
This sequence comes from Macquaria australasica, assembly GCA_005408345.1. Taxonomy (NCBI): domain Eukaryota; kingdom Metazoa; phylum Chordata; class Actinopteri; order Centrarchiformes; family Percichthyidae; genus Macquaria; species Macquaria australasica. The sequence continues at coordinate 17,509 of SEMN01001962.1, read as the reverse complement.
CATTTCCACGTTGAAGCTGCACCTCTACATTGTATAGAAAGCGAGGAATGGGGAATTCAGGTAGCCATGCACGTCCTCTCAGTTCGGTGCCTGAATGTGGCAGAATGATGGTATTATCCGAGTCTGTTGGGGACAATGAGGACACACTGGAAGATGTGTGGCTGCTTACTGGTGCTCCAGATGATGTCGAAGTATTCGGCACTGAAGAAGATGGACATCATTTAGTATGTACACCAACTTGACTGTACGTCTGTCCTGTATGTCTTGTACTGATGTAACGTTCATGAATTCATTATTGACGTCAGGATCCATGAACTGAATAGGAAAGTCTCTTTCAATTCCAAATGCTTGGCAAATTGTATTGTGTAACTGCCAAAGTTTCTGGCATTCCTGAATGGAGATCAAATCTTCTATAGTCATCATCATCCACAATGATTCTCAACTTCAGATGCTGTGCCATTCTTCAATTGTTACAGGAGACAAAATAAAATGTTATTAAATCAATGTTTGGTACCATTGTTATTCAAGTATAACTTTCTATTATAAAAGTTACAACTATGAAAGAGTTGTTAATGGGTTTATGGTTCTTGTGCAATAGGAGAGTCAAGACAGCAACGACAAAACACAGGGCTGTGAGAAGAAGCATCTCTGTTTTCTTCCCCCGCAGACTATCCTCTGCCACACTCACACAACAGCAGCAGACGCCAGAGTTACTGCGTCAATGAGAGAATCAGAGATAAGAGTAGCAGAACATCCTGTGCACTTCTCAGGACGGGTTAATTAAACTTTCAAACTAAACACCATCAAGAAGAAGAATGGCTGTGGTAATTAACAATCACGTTCATCATGGACTGTCTTTCAGTGGATCCAGCCCCTGAGTTGGGACACGTGTTATACCAGTTTAGTATTTAAAGTTTTTAAAAGTGTATGAAGTTTGTTATTATACTGTACTGTTTGTTATTATCTGTACGCCCTCTGTCCCCCATTGTGCCTCTCTCTCTCTCTCCCTTCCATTCCCTTTCCATTATTTCCTCCATTGGTCTGTTCCCATTCCACTATTTATTATTTTCCATTCCATTTCTATTTATTCCATTATTCCCCATCCCTATGAACTTCTTCATTGTCTTTCTTCCTTATCCATTTCCTCTTTCCTCCTCTTCCTCTCTCCCCTCCCTTCTGCTTAACCCATTCGAGGCGAATGACACGCCCACCTAGAGCCTGGTTCTGCTCGAGGTTTCTACCTGTTAAAAGGGAGTTTTTTCTTGCCACTGTCGCATAGTGCTTGCTCATGGTGGGAACTGTTGGGTCTCTGTAAATATAAAGAGTCGGTCTAGACTTGCTCTATTCAAAAAAGTGCCCTGAGATAACTTTGTTATGATATGGCGCTATATAAATAAAACTGAATTGAATTGAATTGTTATTGCTACTTAATTCGTATCGAAGCAAGATGTCGGTGTTGCACATATCATAGTGAGGACATACACAATGAGGACACTAAAGGCACACCAAATGTGTCCAGGCTGTCAGGCTGCTGATCCACAAACCTTGTTTACTGGCGTATGCCAGTTTACTGCTTGCTTCCACGGTTGCTGCAGTTTATATTCACAAATGATACGAATCTAGGACTAGGAGAGTCAAGACGGGGTAATTAACCGCTATAGTAAAGAAAAAACAAAATTAACTGGGTTTAGCTAGAGCATCAAAATTTGCTACCAGTAACAATGAAACACCGGCAACCGGAAATGAGACAATACGTTCACCTCAGCACGTCAGTACGTCCATTAATTGACACTCAAGAATTAATTTACCCAAAAGAATTGTAAAAATAGAAAAATTAACTCAGTAATGCCAGATGCCTGTCTGCACCCTGTAAAGCACATATGTCAAAGTTAAGGCCCGCGGGCCGGATTTGGAATTGTCTTTGGCCCCGAGGATAATATCTAATTACTATTAGAGCTGGCCCGCCGGTATATTGCACGCACAACTAATACTACAAATCCCACAATGCACTACCAGTGCGTTGGCACGTCAATCGAGGGCCCGCAAGCGCGAGCCCTTGCCCCACTCGCTCATCAGCAGCTTTATGGAGCTAGTCACCTGTGGTCAACTTTCAGCTATCCCTCTCTCCAAAAAATGGCTAAACGAAAGGTGGACTTTGAAAACAGGGGTTTTCAAGGCAGGTGGGAGGCAGAGTATATGTTCGCGGATATAAAGGGCAAACCTGTTTGTCTTGTGTGCGGAGACGGTGTGGCTGTAATGAAAGAATTTAACGTAAGACGACACTATGAAACGAAACACCACGACAGGTACAATCATCTGGACATGAAACAGAGGCTCCAGAAGGTAGAAGAGTTGAAAAGAAGTCTGGTGTCACAGCAGGCTATGTTCACAAAAGCCAAATCACAAAGTGAGGCTGCTGTAAAGGCTAGTTTTATTGTGGCAGCAGAGGTCGCTAAATCAGCCCGGCCCTTTACCGAGGGAGAATTTGTCAAAAACTGCATGATGAAAGTTTGCGACGTCGTGTGCCCAGATAAAAGACAAGCATTTTCAAATGTGAGCCTGAGCAGAAACACCGTTGCTGATCGTGTACGTGAGCTTGCCACCAATCTTCAACAACAGCTGGTGGGAAAGGGAAAAGATTTCATCGCATACTCCCTTGCTGTGGATGAGAGCAGCGACACTTCTGATACTGCCCAGCTGTCAATTTTCATCCGTGGAGTGGACTCAAGTCTGTGCGTAACAGAGGAACTTTTGGGATTAAGATCAATGCATGGCACAACTACGGGAAAAGATCTCTTTGAAGAGGTATCCAGATGTGTAAATGAAATGGAGCTGCCTTGGGATAAACTTGTGGGACTGACGACAGATGGAGCGCCCGCGATGTGCGGTCAAAAGAGTGGATTGGTGGGCAGGATCCGGGAGAAGATGCGGGAGGAAAACGGCGCAGGTGAGCTGACAGCTTATCACTGCATCATACACCAGGAATCGTTGTGTGGCAAAGCCTTGAAAATGGAACATGTAATGAGCACCATAACACGAGCAGTTAACTTCATAAGAGCCAAAGGTTTAAATCACCGCCAGTTCAAGTCTTTTCTGGAGGAGTTGGGTTCAGAATATGGTGACTTGCCCTATCACACAGAGGTGCGATGGCTAAGCCAAGGAAAAGTGCTGAAAAGATGTTTCGAGTTGCGTGAGGAGATCTGTCAGTTCATGGAAAGCAAAGGGAAAGACGCAACAGAGCTCTGGGATAAAAAGTTGCTGTGTGAAGTGGCGTTTCTGTGTGACATCACGAGCCATCTCAGTGCGCTCAACCTGCAGCTTCAGGGGCGAGGCCATGTGATCACAGACATGTACGCTGCAGTGAGGGCTTTTAAAACCAAGCTGCGCCTGTGGGAGACGCAGATGCTGCAAGAAAACTTGAGCCATTTTCCCTGCTGCCAAACTATGAAAGAGCAGGTCTCTACCGCCGTGTTCCCAAGTGCACAGTTTGCTGAAAAACTCAGCATACTTGGTGCCGACTTCACGCGGCGATTTGCCGACTTTGAAGCCCAAAAAAGCAGGTTTGAACTGCTCAGCAATCCATTTGCAGCTGACGTGGAAAGCACACCAACCAACCTCCAAATGGAGCTGATTGAACTCCAATGTAGTGACACACTCAAGGCAAAGTATGACTCTGTGGGCGCTGCACAGTTTCCACGTTTCATCCCCGACACAATGCCCCAGCTGCGTACCCAAGCTGCTCATATGCTCTCTGTTTGGCAGCACATACCTGTGTGAACAATTGTTCTCTTTGATGAAGATAAACAAAACATCACACAGGAGTCGTCTTACTGATGAACACCTTCACTCAATCCTGAGGATTTCCTCAGCTCAGAGCCTGACCCCAAACATTGATGAACTTGCATCCAAGATGAGATGCCAAGTATCTGGCTTAGACTAGTGTGCATCACAGAGCAGCAAACTGAGCTTTAATGTATGTTTCCTTTTTGCACTTTTTTCTTGCTACCACAGGGCATGTTTGGTTTTTCTTTGGAGGAATTTATTTTTTGGCTGTTGTTGGCCTGTGGAAAAATGTTTTCATTAGAAATTACTCTGGAAAAGCTGCAGATAGAGCCATAAGAAATGAATGCAAACGATTTTTCATTTATTTAATGTTTAATGTTGTTTTTATAGGCAATAACTTAAGCTTTGTTAGTTCCAGGTTCAATATGTGCAATAAGTTCATTTAAATAAGTTTTGCAATAAACATTGAACCAGTCCGGCCCTCGACTTGTACCGATTTTTTAATTTTGGCCCACTGTGTATTTGAGTTTGACACCCCTGCTGTAAAGGATGCCTTCACCTGTCTCGTTTGTAAAGGTATGTATAAGATATGTAACAGTAGGCCTTCAGCCAATTCTTTTATATTGAAAGTAACTATTACATGTTATTTTCAATCATCTGTTTTTTTTCTTTGTTTAAAGCTTTGCAGCTCTAATGGCAGAGCCAATGTTTTCCACATGCTGCGAGTCTCTGGTTGGATGCTGAACATGTGTGGAGCAGTGGCTGTTAACTGCAGACCACTGCCTGAAATGCAGAGCAGAGGAGTTTGACTCCAAGGTAGACAAAGTTAAGGGTCTCTCTGCCGTCTTGTCTTTTTTCGAGGAGATATAAATGGACTAACTCGTGTAACATTGTTTCAGTAAGGATGGGCAAACATGTTACCAGAAAGCTACAGAAGCTGCAAAGTTTGCATTTCAAGCAAACACTACAGCTGTTGATTTCACTGATCAGTTTTCTCAAACAGAGGAAGAGGAACTTGTCAGTGAAATCGGCTATTGTAGTGTCAGGTTGGAAAGACAACCTGCAGCCTCTGCACCTTTTCAGGAACATGTCTAACCACCTCTGGATTGCACTAAGTCTAAGCTTTTTTGATTTTAATCACATCAGCTTGTTTCCTTGGTTGTTATAATGTTTAAAACTGTTTGGTGTTTAATAACAGGTTTTGGAGTGGAGCAGTAGCTGGTAACTGCAATTTACCTCTTAAAAAAGTTCAAGTAGTTTAAACAGATTAACTGATGTTACATTCTTTACAGTAAATTTGATGAGTTTAGTTTTTAGCTCAACTTCTTTACCTGACCATTAAAAAAAGACTTGACTTTGAGAAAGACTTGAAAGATTGTAAATGCTGTGTTTATTGCAAACAGTCAGAGTTACAAGATTGTAAGTGCACTTTATCTTAATTGTTCTGAACTGAAACAGATTTTACAGTTTCCTCTGTAATAAATGTTATTTTTGGAAGTATACAGATTCTTCATTGACCATTGCAGGACACTGTGTGACTTGTCACACACATCTTCTGGTGATATCAATAAGAGACTTAACTGCATCTTTAAAAAGGGCCATAATTATGGTGAACCACATTTTGGTATAGTGATAAGTCAAAGTGAGAACCAAACTTAGTTTCAGTCTATTGTTGGGCTTCTTCAGAGGGGAAAGGATCACATCCAAAAATGGATTCCCTTTTCAAGGCTGATCCCACTTCCTGTTGATACAGGTCAGCTACAACAGCACCAAGAGGCAGAAGGTCCTCAGGAAGTTTTGCAGAACACCTTTCTTTAGCCAGTTCACAGGAACTTGAGTAGTGAGATTTAAGGGGTTACAGTTAGGTGATAATAAGTCAAAACTTTTATTGGCAAAATTATTGTTATTTTAGTTGTCTATCACAGCATATTGGAGTTGACAAAAACTTAAAGTGCAGACTTTCAGCTTTAATGTGAGGGTACTTGCATCCTGTGGTCAGTCACTGACTTTAACAGGTTCACAGCCAAGAATTAAAAATTGCAATTTTATTTATGATGAATGAATTTGTCCAATTAGTTTAGTGTTCATAGAATTGGGTGGCTGCATATTCATTCAGATGGTTGTAATTCCTACAACATTCACCCGATCTAGATGTAAATACCCTCAAATTAAAGATGAAAGTTTGCACTTCGAGCACATATTCATTATTTACATTCAACTCCAAAATCCTGTGGTAGTCAGCTAAAATAGCAAGAACTTTGTTAACGTCCAAATAATTCAGGCATGACTAATTACATGTTTTACAAATTTAATCTGCCCCTCTACTGTAGATTTCAATCAATAATGGATTTGCAGTTTTATAATTTGAGCTACAAATTTGTGAATCCAATTTAGATACAAATCTACAATAGAACAGCAAAATTAATTTAAACTGCTTATTTAAAGTTGTGCTCATAATGCAGCCAGTAAAATGAAATGAATCATACCTGAGATCCTGTGTGCATTCCATGCCTCTGTGACATTTGTGATACCAATCCTAGCCATCTCACATGTCACGGTTTGACACACAATACTTGGATGTATTGTCCTCCATGTCCAGTTCCTCCTGGTCCACCATCTATACCAAAGCTATCTTCAAAGGGTAGTTGACTCGGGCATTCACCTCCGACCACATTCTCTCTATTACATGGTTCTGTGCAGGTTTTAAGGATAGTGTCAGTCTGCTTGCCCTCATAGAAATACACCTTAATTGCAAGAAACCAGGATTCATTTTTAACAACACATTTATTTTACCCTTGTAGAAGGTGTCTGAATGTAGGGTTGCCTTTGAGGATTGTGTCTGTGTTCTGCCAGCTTTTCCTGGATGAATAATGCCAGATAAAACTCTTTCCCAAAGTCAACTCTGACCTGGTCCCAGAGTCCATAGGAAAGCACAGCAGGTCTGAGGAAAAATCACAGACAAACATTTATAACCTTTAAACATAAACGGCAAACAAACAACAAACACTTATTTTGTCAAAATTTGAATGATAGCAATAACAGTAAAACTGGAAAATAAATGAAGATACTGTGTGGTGTGACTTATTCAACATTTACAAGATCAAGTTAAAAAGGTTTCATGAAATCAAGTGTTTTTTGCCAAATTAATTATTTTCACATTGCAAATCTAGGTTTTAACCTCTAACCTTTTAGATTTCAGGCACCCTAAAATATAAGAACTACATTATTATAAAACTCAATAATCCTTAATTCCAATTATTAGATTCTCAACACATATGTTATATTGAAATGCAGAAAACAATTATTTGACCTTACCTGCTGTCTTGCAATGTGGTAGGGTTGATAAGATAAGATAAGATAAGCCTTTATTGTCCCACAGCGGGGAAATTTTTAGCGAATATGAAAAATGAATACTTCTCAACACTCAGCCCTCAGAAGCTTTAACCTCTTTTGCGGATAGATATCCAGTCATCATTTTTCGACCAAACGTCGATCCAGTCTGGGGGGTATATATACACGTGAGTAACAAATGACTGTGTGTGGAATGTTAATTGAATTGTTATCCTAAACGTTAATAATTTGATTAAGACGTGCATTTTTTGAAATACTGAAATATCTGTTGGTAACCAACCAACATGTTTACGGTGATCGAATTAAATTTAAAAAACTGCATTAGCCCAAGTGTGATGCATATAACTGTGGTCAGCTTTTTATTACAGGCCCTTAGAGTAGCATTCGTTTGTTCAACAAAAGCGGTAATCGTACGGTGGATGATGAAAAAACCTTACCTCAGCAATACACTGAGCGACTTCAACTTAAAGTTGGCTATCAGGGCAGAAGTCCCTGACGAGCCCCTGCTCAGCACAACACCTCCGCACATTCCTCTCAGAAAACCCCCGTGTCGTTCCAAACTGGGTACATAACGCAGCGGCGATATCACCACAAGACATTCCACTTTTTCTGTTTTCTGGAATATAACTTGAATATTCGTGCAAAGACATGTTCATGTCCTTCTCTTGAATGTCCGACTGCAAAATCGCTCCAAATTAATTATACCTTCAGCTAGTACTTCTGACTTCCGGGTATTCGGCAAGCGGCATACTACTTACGATAACTTCCGGGTCACATAAAAAATGAACGCAAAATTGAGAAATAAGATTTGCACACACGTATTTTAATTTCCAATTTCCATTTATAAGCACGTCAAACAAAATCAGATAACGGGTCGTTTTTCGTTGTCCGTGTTTTTATTATCAAAACAAAAAACGGAAAACAGGTCATTTTTTGTTTCCCTATTTCTAAATGGTATTCGGGAAACAGCTCGTTTCCCAATTTTGGTTTTTTCATTTCAAAACGAAAATCCATTGGTACACGGACCGAGGACCCTATTGTATCTGAAAGAAGTTTTATTTCAACAAATGAATTGCATTTTTGAGGGGCTAAACGTGCTTGAAAACTCGTGAAATTTTGCACATGCGTCAGAAGCGGTGAAAATTTAGATATTTTATGGGTCTTGCACATGGGTGTAGCAAAATGGCTCAATAGCGCCCCCTACAAACTTTTAACGAACTAGCCCCTGCGGCAACTCGTGTAATTTATGCCATTTCAGGGCTCTGTACTTTGACAAACTTGTCCAAGAGATTTTATCGGATCAGCTTCAAATTGGCCAGTACAATCTAAAGACCTTTGTGATTAAAAGATGCTAAAGGTTTTGTATTAAGTTGAACTGTGGCATGGCGTGGACGGTGTTCACAATCCAATATGCTCCAAATTTCTCATGCTGGATAATTTTACAGGTCTGAGGACATCTATATGACAATATTCAGTCATAGTCATAGCGCCGCCTACTGAAAACAGGAAGTAAGCCTTGTGAGACAATCATCATTATGATTGATCATTTGACACAGCAGCAGAGGGAGAACAGGATGAGGATGATCCTGCAATTTCCACTAGATGGCAGTGTTGGTTTACTAATGGATGGACTCCTGTGCTACAGAGCATTTGACTCATAGATATACTGTAAAACAGTAGATGTGACATTACTTCATAATTCATGGCATAACCGTCCGCCATCTTACCTGAGTATTGTTTACAATCGCCACCTGTGGGCAGCAACTATGTTTGTCGGCTGTGCAGCATTTAATTGCTTTACTAAAAGGACCAAAGAGACCAGGGAGGCTGGCATCACTCCACACGTCAGTATAGAGTAGATGAGAGATTTATATTTTACATATGGGTCAACTAAAACTATAAAAAGTTAATAAACTAGGTAAATTTACCGTTATCCACCAAGCAGCAGACCAGCTGAGTTCTAAGTTGCTGATTGCAAGCTCTCAACAGCATTGACTGTTTAAAGAGTCGGTCTAGACCTGCTCTGTAAGAAAAAGTGCTCTGAGATAACTTTGTTATGATGTGGCGCTATACAAATAAAACTGAACTGAATTGACCAGTTAGCTAAACAGACAAGTAATAACCAGCAAACACTGTTTTAATGTTAGCTACGCTAATTTAGAGCTCAAACGTAACGTTAACATTATAACAATGTTATTAATATTACCCTAACATTTGACCGCTAAGCAGCTGAGTCCATGCCAATCAAGTGTAATGTTAAAGTAAACATAACACGTTAACGAAAAGCGCTCGTCTTCACTCGTAATTCCCATTTAATAAATCACCAGGCAAATCAACACTGTGGAAGGCTGATTGGACCAAAACGTCTAGTTTGATGTTTGTCTTCAGAAGTTCAAAATTGACCTCTTAAGTACAGCCCAAAGCAGCCCCTACGTCAAAAAGGGTGGGTGGGGGGGGGTTGGTATGTTGATGCCAACCAATAGCATGGAAGCCTTAAGGTCCAAACATCTTAAGAAGTCAATTTTGAACATCTTAAGACGTCAATTTTGAACGTGTGGAGACGAACGTCAAACTAGACGTTTTGGTCCAATTGGCCTTCCATACAACACAACAGTAACAGCCACGTCCTTGACAGCAACATGGAACACTAACCAACCACACAATCAGCCAACATGTTGTTATTCGAGGCCGAGGAGTCGCGCTAAATGATACATGTTCACCACATCTAGCTAACCCAAAAATAGCCGCCTTGAATCCAACAATTAGTCATCATATGTTAACATCACTTATTGTCAGCTTACCTCATGCCTTTACACGATGTTCCTTTTAGTAAAGCAAATAAAAAATAATCCATGTCTTGATCAGGTAAAGTAATCCAGATTTGTAATCCAGTTCAGGTCCAGCTTGCAGTTTTGCAAAATTCCCGCGATTTCCCTGCATTATCATCATAAATTTAATGTCCATAACGTTACCTTGCCATGAGAATGAAAAACAACTGCGACGAGTCCATCAGGAGTTCTGCTGAAGGCATTAACGTTACAGCACAAAGTAAATCTTTCAAAACAAACTTTATAACTCCTCATTTACAGTTAGCAAGGCTCTTATCATCAAAACAAACCCTGTGTGTGTGAGTGAGAGAGAGAGAAATATATCTTTTCCTTATGTACAATTTATGACATTAATAAATATATTAATTAAAATAAGTGTTTCTCTCTTGTGTTTCTGATTGTAATTGCCTGCCAATATAGGCCATAATACTGAATCTATTTAGGATTTCTACATAAAAGATATTACTAAATGTGATATATTAGCCATTCAGAATACCAAAGGCAGTTCTTACACATTAAGCTCAGGCAAAATTTAAAAAATAAAATCATATATATGTGCATCTGCAATATAAATTATGAGATTATCTTCATGACTGAAAGCACGATTTGTTCTCTTGAAGCTATAATAATCAAATTTCTACCAGAATCTTTGTTTTGTTTTTGTTTTTTTGGTTCATTCTAGACAGGCACAGTTGTCTTACACTCATTACTTTGAATAAAAAACAGTATTGGTGCATTGGTAGAAAAATATAAGGATTATAAAGACAACATAAGCCTATTTCACCACAGATTCCTATTACAGCAAGTTTAAAACTGGACCCAGGTAAGATGGCTGCCATATGGTTCCATCCTGGAATGCCAAGTTATTATGACACGTCACATCTACTGTTTTATATCTATTTGACTGATGTCCGTCTTCTTCATTCCTTCTAAACTTCACTCAGCAATATTATAAGGTAGATACATTATTGTGCCTGCATAATTGTATAGTTTATAGTGTCTTTTGTTTTTTGAGACAACTGAAGGGAAAGCAAAACCTTCACTCAACTTTGGTTTATTTTGACAAATATGAGTACACTGTAAAAGTACACACACACACACACTTTATATGTACAACATATATATATGAATATGAAAAATCTCTCTGCTCTGCTGTCGGCTCTGCGTGTGTGCACACATACACTGTCCTCTGTCCTCTTAACTATTTTTGAGAGGACTGAGAATCAGTTGAATCAAAACACTTGGGTGGTGCACTAAAGTGTAATAGTGTTAAGGATAACCCTGATTATTTTTTATGGGCACTGAGATGAATGATCTATTTATAAAATGATTGTGTTTGCCGACCCCGTCACCGGCCCTCACGGCCCAACGACCAGCCCAGCCCGCCGGGAATCTTCCTGTTTCTCCCGGTTAACCTCTCTGTGCCTGGTATTTGGTCGTGAAGCGGCGGATGCTGCACACCCCAACGTGCGCAGATGTGCGAGGGCCCGTTCATCACTGCTTGCAGCTTTAATTATAAATTGCTTACTTACTGATAATGGAGAGCCTTGGATATACAGCAGCATTTAGGGAGCTACTAATGTACAGAGAGAGAAAAAAATCTGCGCCTCCATAAAGAAAAATGGCGGCATGTGTCTGCCTATGCGCAGACAGGGCAATATGTGGAAATTGAATTGTACATATTTTTTTCTAATTACTTTTAATTGAGTGAAATTAGATTGTTTTAAACAAGGGCAGTACCTTTTTAAAATGATTTTAAAAAGATGAGTAGGATTCAATTACACATTAAAATCAATGAAATAAGCTAGCAACATGTAAAAGGGGTCAATCAGTTTTTTCAGTGAATGTTTAGTGATCATCACCTTATAGACAAAACCACTCAGAGGTTTTATGCAATCTCCCCTCAGGCAGAAACGTAACACTAAGATTCATCCTGATCTTTAATCATCAAATGGTCATTGGTTAACATCAAGTGTACATTTTCTGTTTGGCTTAACGAATCAATATTAGTACATATGAGTGATTTAGCGTACAGTATATAGTGAAATGGTTTGTACACCCCTTGAGTTTTAAATCAGTCAAAATGTCTGAAAATAAAATTATTTTAATGTTTTTTCAAAGTCTCTGCTTTTCTTTCTTTACACACACACACACATATATATAGTGTATATACATATATATATATATATATACCTATATAGTGTATATACACACATATACATATATATATATATATATATATATACACACACATACATATACACATACATACACACATATATACATACACATATACATATATACATACACATATACATATATACACACATATATACACACACATATATATACATACACATATATATACATATATCTCTCACCACTGCCTGCACTGCTCTCTCTTCCTATACATATATATATATATATACCCTATATATATACATATATATATATATATAATATATATATATATATATACACATATATATATATACATATATATATATATACACATATACACACACACACACATCTTTATCTATCTAGATAGATATACAGTCAAATCTCAAATGAACAAAAACAATGTGGAAAATGTATGTAATATATATTTAAAGCCCCTATGTGTAGGATTTGACCGTTTGTGACTGGTGGCTCCCAGGTAGTATCAAAAAAAGACACTGTGGCAGACATGCACACTCACATTCCCCCTATGGATCTGACCCACGAACACTGAGCTGAATGGGGTCAAAGTAACACACTGCTCCAATTTTACTCAGATTGTTTCATTTTCTACAACAGAACAATTTGAAAGGTGCCATGATAAAAATTCAACAGAGGCTTCAAATGTTACACGTTCATATAATAAATTGAATTTTCTATTGCTTTAGTGTAACAGAAAACACAGAAGTTCTGAGACAAAGAAATCACAATTTCCTTTCAAAGCAGCACAACAAATTGTGCAAAAACTCAAGGGGTGTACAGATTTTTCCACAGAACTAAGTGTTCACATGGCTTTGCTTATGTAAAATATTGCAGTGTTTACTGTGAACGCCAAATTGGTGCCATGGTGGTGACAATATCAAGGTCCACTGATGTTTCCAGAGATAGTCTGTAGTAGATGTCCAACAGTGCAATCAGGTGCAGAAGATTTTGTTTTCTGCAGTAGAGGCATTGGAAACACATCCATTACCAGCTGTAAGGGGAACATACAGACTCATTAAAAAAAACACACCTCTACATACTGTTGTGCGCCTATAAGCAATGTACAAAACTAGAGATGCACCAATACGCTTTTCTAAAGCCAACGTATTCCCAACCATATTTGCTAACAAAAACTAATAAAACAGATGCAAAAAAACTGAAGTGATACTCCACTCATACATATTTATCTGTCTGCATTGTGCATGGGAACTCTCACTCTCCATCTGTAGTGGAATGGTTTAAGAAGTTTCCACAGATGCTGTCTCCCACCATAAACTGTTCACTACTTTTACCAGCATGAATTCAAGCTCACTAAAGTTGCCGTTCTCAGATCAGCCTAACTTATGGGGGTGACTAAAATCTTAATACAATAACCATATATCATATGTACATTGAAAGAGTTATTGTTCATTATTCATCCAGTCCATACTGGCTGTGAAGTGATTAACTGAGGAGTTAAAATGAGGTCTCAGCAGTCTGAATTAGACAAATGGGAAAACGGATTCTCTCCCCCACCCTTTACAGTGTAATCACATTAGGAAGGGATCATTTTGGGGAATCCTGGTGACTAGTGGTCTAAGGAGCTGACCATGTAATTGAAAAGTCTGTGGTTCGAGTCCGGTGTTTGTTGCATGGCATCCCTCCCTCTCTCTCACTCTCTCTCTCTACCTCTCTAATGCTAGCTATCGAGAAAAAGCAAAAATGCCAGGAAAAAATACTTTAATATATTTTTAAAAGAAAGGAATCACGTTAGCGCCAGTATGCACAGAGGGAAAGATTACAGCAACCAATGACTCTTAAACTCTCTTAAATGTACATTTGGCATGCGAGTATTGTATTAAGATGGATGAATATCTTTACCTATCCTTTAATAAACATATTTTGAATGGAGTATCACTAAGTTGTTTTGTTTTTTTTGTTTGTTTTTTTACACACACCCATCTTATAAGAGGTTTAAAAACACATTGTTATTGACTGACAGCAATAAAACAGCAATTAATCAATACATTAAGCAATATGATAAAAGTATTATCTTGCTAATTTGACTGTTGTATGCAGTGCCATAATCTGAATATAATCTGACAAAACTTCCACTAACACAACTCCTCACAGATAAGCAGTAAAACTATTATTGGGCTGATAGCAGTGGTGCATTTTAAAGATGATACAGTATGTGATATGTGCTTTTATCAACTGTAAGCTGATTTATCAGTGCGTCTCTGACCAGTAAAAACACAACACTGTCAATGTATAGGTTAACCAGTTATTGCTAAATTTATATAATTCAGATTGTTTCAGCCCCAACAACCTCATTACAATGTGAGGAGTCATTTAAGGATTCTTCACAACATTGTGGGCACAGAACAAGGTAAAACCCCCAGTTAATAATATAACAAGATTATCAGGCTGTCTTCTTAAAGACCTGCTTGCAATCTAAGTAGAAAGAAACCAACCTGGAAATAGCACCTAAATCCCCAAGGGGCTGAAAGACGCCTAAAAAAGGCCTTCCACTGTGCTTTCATGTCTTGTTTCTGGTAAACATGCGCTCCCCTCGCAGGGTGAGGTGCTGCAGTTGATACTGTAACACCTCAGTGTCTGATGTCTCTTTGATACTTATTTTGTCCAGGTTAAGGTAGTCCAGAGACTTGGACTGGGCCCTCTTCCCTTTAAGCAGACAGAGGGGTAGTGGAGCATGCAGACCCCTCCCAGGCTCTCCGTGGGCCAGGGATCGGATGAAGGTGTCACTTGAGCTGGGCATACGCCTCCGTCTCCGCCCATTGGCAGCAGGAATGTCATAGGGTTGGTAGTAGCGACTTTTGCCTTTGAAGATTCGTGAAGACCGGTGGATGCCCAAGTCCACAGACTTCGGGACAGTGCTCTGGATGGAGCTGGACACAGCCTCTGATACAGAACCCTTCTCCGGAGTGCCTTCTGACCACTTGTGGGCCAGCTTGAGCAGCTCCTCACCAGTGGTGAAGCCCACCAGATAGTTTGAGTCCATGTGAAGGATCTGGTATCCAGCAACAGTACCTCTGATGGGTGAACATGGGGTGCTGGCACAGCGAGGTCTCTCTGCTTCTGGTTTCAATGTAGCTTTGATCTCTGCTGCAGGAAGAATGGAGACATGTGCCCTGGACACTCCACTGATATCCATTTCCATCCTTACAGACATATCCTGACTGATGAAAGGTAGAGAAAAAACATCACTTGAGTCACTCTTGTGTCTGAGAGCAATACAGCAGTTACACAAAACACAAACACTCAATTCAATTCAATTCAGTTTTATTTATATAGCGCCATATCATAACAAAGTTATCTCAGGGCACTTTTTCGAATAGAGCAGGTCTAGACCGACTCTTTATATTTACAGAGACCCAACAGTTCCCACCATGAGCAAGCACTATGCGACAGTGGCAAGGAAAAACTCCCTTTTAACAGGTAGAAACCTCGAGCAGAACCAGGCTCAAGGTGGGCGGTCATCTGCCTCGACCGGTTGGGTTGAAGGGGGAAGGGGGGAGCGGGAGAGAGAGAGCAGGAGGAAAGAGAACATACAGCAGCTCAATACAGCATAGACAGCAGCTCAATACAGCACTCAGGGGACATATTCACTAAATATCTTAAGGCATAAGATCCAGTCACTCCTAAATGTCCAGGGTCAGTTCTAACTTGAAGACTCCTAACTTTTTGATATAACAGTAATTCACAAAGCATAATTCACTTTTTATTATGCTAGGTATTTCCTTAATTGCAAAGCGTATTTTGATATTGGTGGAACTCATCAAAAAAGCAGTCCAGTCACAAATCAAATAGAGATTTGCAAAACTCTCCACTACTGGGAAAATGCAGTTTGAATATGAATTGCAGCGATTCATCAAACTAAAACGTGTTCTTCAGACCCCACTTTGTTTGAGAGTTCATTAAGTGTACATGAAATAATCGCCAAAAAATACATATATAGATAAAGCCAATTTCATGACCATTACTTGATTACCTGGTGTAGTTAGTGGTAACGATAGGACATGTCTGTATAGTTGCACCATCAAAGGATGATCTTGTTCAACTGCATAAAATATCAGTGTCAACATGCAGATGGCATTTGATGCCAGCTACAATCTACATAACATCAATATATTACTTTGTTTCATGAATGAAATCACTGATACAATTTATTACTGCTGACCCAATTAATCGATGCAATTTTCATAATCGCTTAATTGTATAAGGGACTGTGTCATTTATCAAGGAAAACCAGCCAACCATTCTTTGTTTTCAGCTTCACCAATGTGAGGATTTTCTGCTTTTCTGTTTTATATCATTGTAAATTAAATATCTTTGGGTATTGGACAGTTGGACAAAACAAGATATTAGAAGAAATCACATTGGGCTCTGAGAAATTGTGATGGTTATGTTTTACTATTTTCTAACATCTTATACAACAATGAATCAATTAATCGAGAAAATAAGTAGCAGATTAATCAATAATGGAAATAATCTTTAGTTGCAGCTCTAAAATATATAAAATATGTATCTATCTATTTTAATTTCTTCTGTGATTGACATTTTTCACTACATTCTGACATTTAATAGACCAAATGATTAATTGATTAATCAAGAAGATAATTTGCCGATTAATTGATAATGAAAATAATTGTTAGTTGCAGCCCTAAAACGTTGTTCTCAGCAGCTTTGTGAATAAGATGAATAAGATAAGATGAAACTCTTGCAAAGCATTTTTGCAGGTTAGGTATCCCAGCCACATGAAAATATGCTGAAAAACAAACAAAAAAAGACCATCAACATGTCCATAGAAGTCCATACTTCTGCACCATAATCCCCTTGATGTGTATGATTTGCCAATAAATCCCCATGATATGAAGAGTTTCAGAGTTAGTGCAACATTAAGTATGTATATGTGTATTTAGGGCTCTATTTTCCAGCAGGTGCAGTAACACAGTTGTCCTCAGGATGAGTCCTGAACTCCTTCAAATCTTTCCAGACATTTTTATCATTATTTAAAGTGCAAACTCCACATACTCTAGAGAGTCAAAATATTTGTTAAGAGGATTATTACGAGTTTTCGATTTTGCCACTTAGAGTCATGTTTATACATATTTGCAGTTGTGGCTTCTGCGCACAACTGCACAGAAGTTTCACGCTCCCTTGAGGTAGGATTTCACATCAATGGTCAAACCTTACACCCCAGCCCATCCACTACGCTCTGCTACTGCTGGCTTGCTTACGACTCCCTCACTACGAGGGGGACCCAGCTACTGGTCAACAACTGTTTGCTGTCCTGGCTCCACAATGGTGGAACAAGCTCACCATCTACATCAGGACAAACTGAA
>SEMN01001961.1:0-19001 GCA_005408345.1 Macquaria australasica | reverse complement strand
GATGGAATCACTTCCTTAAATTTAGCTACAGCACTATCAGATAGACATCTAGTGTAGGAATGTTTGCCTAATGGCGTGTAGTCCAGTAATAGGAATTCAAAAGTTAATAAAAAAAATGGTCTGATAAAAGAATTCTGTGGAAAGACTATTAGATGTTCAATTTCAATGCCATAAACAAGAACAAGGTCGAGGGTGTGGTCAAAACAGTGAGTGGGTTTATGTACACTCTGACAGAAGCCAACCGAATCCAGCAATGAAATAAACGCAGCACTAAGGCTATCATTTTCTACATCCACATGAATATTAAAATCACCTACAATAATTATTTTATCTGTTTTAAGGACTAAACCTGATAAGAACTCTGAGAATTCAGATAAAAATTCAGAGTACAGTCCAGGAGCTCGGTATACTATAACAAATAGAATTGGCTGTAGTTTTTTCCAGGTTGGGTGTGAAAGGCTAAGAACAAGGCTTTCGAACGAGTTATAATTTAATTTAGGTTTAGGTTTGATTAATAGGCTTGAGTCGAAGATGGCTGCAACTCCACCTCCTCGGCCTGAGCCTCCAGGAATGTGAGTATTAATGTGACTGGGGGGAGTGGATTCATTTAGGCTAACATATTCATCGTGACACAGCCAGGTTTCAGTGAGACAAAATAAATCAATATTATGACCTGATATTAGATCGTTTACTAGAACAGCTTTAGATGAGAGAGATCTGATGTTTAAGAATCCACATTTAATTCTCCTATTTTGTTGTACTGTTGCAGTGGAGGTTTTACTTTTTATTAGGTTTTTATGTGTAACTCCTTCTGTTTAGTTTGGATTTAAATAATTTAAGTGGTGGGGGGGCAGACAACCTCTCTGTGGAGTTTAGGATGGGTAACTGCTCTAATGGAAGCGCAGAGAAGCGTGTAGGACTGCAACTCTGCCTCCTGGTCTGGACCACAGACTGTATTAAGTCTATGGTCTGAACTCTGAGCTGTCATGGCTTTGGGCCACTAATAAATTTGGCCAGATTTCTAGATATGAGAGCGGCTCCATCCAAAGTGGGATGAATGCCATCTCTCCTAATCAGACCAGGTCTTCTCCAGAAAGTCCGCCAATTATCTACAAAGCCCACATCATTACCTGGACACCACCTCGACAACCAGCGGTTGAATGATGACATGCGGCTATACATGTCATCGCTAGTAAGATTAGGTAGGGGCCCAAAGAAAACAGCCAATCATGTCACAGAAATAGAGGTATGCTTACAGACACAGTAACAGGCGTGTAGTTGGAGCTGAATAAGCAAAATACTGGTAGTCAAAATGAGCAACACCGAACAAAACGCAGTGCCCATGACCAGCTCGAAGCAGGACGAAGCCATTGTCGACAAGAAAGGTCACTCAACGTCAGTAGTTTGGAGATATTTTTGCTATTTACAATCTGACAAAAAAACAGAGCAAACTGTGCCGAAGACACATGCCAGCTAAGACGGGCAACAACACAAATCTGTTTCATGATTTGAAACAATATCACCCATTAGAACACGCAGAAAGTAAGACATTACAGTACTCAGATTTGTGAAATGTTCTGCTGTGTGGAAAGTGTTTGTCATGTTCTGACAATAAAGAATAGTCTAAAACCACAATTAACCACCGGATTTCAGCCTTTGAACTTGAAAGAAATAATGATTTGACATGTATCGTGATAATTATCAATATTGTCTGGCATAAAAAATATTTCATGATAACATATTTGCCATTTCACCCAGCACTATTGTGAAACACAAGTCTGTTTTGATAACGGCGCTATATACATTTAATCAGGGATGGAAAGAGTACTAGATAATTTTACTCAAGTACTTGTGTAAAAATATATTCAGATAAAAGTAAATGGTAAATGGACTTCACTTATATTGCGCTTTTCAACCTTTACAGTTCCCAAAGCGCTTTTACAGATTGGTCTTGTGAGGGTTGGCCGACTAGCCAGGCACAGGCAAAAAGGGGTCGCAGGCAAAGTTCAGCAGTCCATGTGAATTTAGCACAGTTGGAGTCCCGTGCAGATATTTAGAGTGCACAAAATAAATGGTTAGCCTAAAAAATAAATAAAACAAACAAAACAAAAATAAACTATCTTCCCTTTTGGTTATACGCTAAATGGGCCAAACGCAGGAGCTGTGGTCTGTAGCTGTGTCTCTCTTGCATATCCAGTAATGAGTTCCTCAGGTGCTCCGGCCTTATATAAAGGTGGGCTCCACCTACTCAAAGACACATTCAATTATCTGGTGCACAATATTCACAAGGACAGAAACGTTCCAATTCACTATGTTATTACCTAAAAATACCTTTAAGTTTATTTTAAAACATGTTCCTTTTAAAAGGGTGCTTTCAAAAGCTTATTCCCTAAACAGAAACAAAAACACCCCTCCCACTATACCGCACTTGGTCTCTTCCCCTGGGAACCCCTCTACTTATCCCAATGGACCCTTCCAGTTCCCTGTCCATGACAGAGGAAGAGGCAAGTGTAACCGAGAGGAGAGGTGACAAACATTTTAAATTGAATAAATACTTTAGACACTCTTGTTTTTTCATTAGTGTAAAATGTATTAACTGTCTGTACACGTCAGTATTAACAAACGTATAAATGCAAATTAAATAAAATGGATAAAATATCTGACCCAAACTGAGATGGGGAAGAGAGGGTCGCTGTGCGTGTGTGTGATGCGTCTGTGCCTTACTTTAGGGCATGGGGTTTCCCCGTGACAGGTCTCATTCACCCATTCACACACTGATGGTGACGGAGCTGCCATGCAAGGAGCTGGCGTCCATCGGGAGCAACTTAGGGTTCAGTGTCTTGCTCAAGGACACTTTGACGTGGACAGGAGGAGCTGGGGATCGAACCACCAACCCAGATTAATGGATGACCCGCTCTAACTCCTGAGCCACAGCCACCCTAGTAAAGTAAAAAGTAGGTCAGTTAAAATGTCCTCTGGGTAAACGTTACTGCGTTACATTTTTAAAACGTGGGGGTAGTAAATTATGAAAAAAAAAAAAACACCTTTAAGCTAAAAAAATAAAGTGCAGTAACACGTCAACATATACACTAGTGGAACAACATCACGCTGTCTCCAGGTATGAACGGCACCATCAAGCCTTTATTTTCAAACCAACAATAGACATTTGCAGCCAGTGCTTTCAGTTGATTATCAATTATAAATATACAGTACAACTGCCTTCCTCAGTTTAATTATAAATATACAGTACAACCGCCTTCCTCAGTATAACCTCACTAGAATTAACCAGAAAAGAGGTCAACACTCAGACAATTACACAAAAATGACCAACAATAAATAAAAAGAGCTATGCACACCACAGAGGGTGCAAAAAGAAATATTACATGATATGATGCAGAAAAAAGCATTACCAAGGCAGACAACACAGATGTATAGACAATATAAACCCAACAGCAGCTACAGCCCACATTAAAGCAAAAAGAGAGCCTGCACAGTTTTTACGCACTGCACAGTACAACACACACAACTACATTTCTAGGGAACGCAATGGTTGTTGACATTCTCCTCTGTACAGTGAGTTACAACATCCTGTGAGTTTGTTGTTGTACTCATCTGTCTGAACATCAGTCTGTGAGCCTTGTGCACTACAAAGTCCTCCACAATCAGCCGTAGGTTCAACTCTGCTTGTTCATTCTCAGCGTTAATATAACCAGTCCACTGAACCTCGCTGTCCCAGTATAACCAGTCCACTCAATATGGTCCCACTGCACTCCTCAAATTTAAAAAGTTTTGAGCTGAGTGAGCGCTCGGAAGTCACAGCTATGACAGGGATTAAACTAAACCTTTGAATTCGTTACCTCCACCCCTGCATTAGAGATCACAGCTAATGGGGTTTACAGGTACATGTGATGAATTAATGATACAGGTGCTTTAAACAGCCACAGCTGTGCGTAATGGTTGCATGTAATGGCAGCTGCTCTGGTGCTGTTGGAGAGCCTTGCTGATGCGGCACACATCGGTAAAAATTCACGTCTTCTTTGCACTTCTTTATCTTAGGTCCAACAAGTGATGGAGTATCATCCATTTATGGCTAACTGTGAGTGGAATTGCTCAAGTACCTGCACCCAGTTCCATAATGATTGAGATTAATAAAACAGAACCATGCGTATGTGTGGTTTTATAAATCTGATCAAAATAATATGTATGCAAATTTCTGTCTCTCTGAGTTTTAGTGGTGAATCTACAATCGTTATTTGCATCCACGCCCCAGATCATGTGGAGGGTGGTCATAAACTTTCCATCAGCTGGTGGTTGAGTTTGAGTGAGAACAGTTCATGAATTGTGAAAGCGGTGGACATGAATGCATTTAGTGTCAAAGCAACAAAAAAATCCCCACAGTTTAGTCCACATACACTGCTGTCGCTATGTTAATAAGTGAGCTTTAGAGGTGCTGGTAATTTTATTTTTACTTTTGGACAGAGCCAGGCTAGCTTTTTCCCCGTTTCCAGTCTTTATGCTAAGCTAAGCTAACTGTTTCCTGGTCCCAGCTTCACATTTAACAGACAGACATGAGTGTGTTATCAATGTGAACATCTAACAAAAAAGAGAGAAAGCATTTTTCCCAAAATATTGAACTATTCTTTTAATTTTTCCATCTATATAATCTATACATTGTGGGATTGTTAGCAGAAAGTAGTGTACATGCCATGCACTGAATCAGTTTTATCCTAATCACAATTAAAATTGATTCAGTTTTTCAAGGACTGTTGACCATTCGACTGACCATTCGAGCCCCTCAAAACAGACTTTATCTCAAGTCGGCAATCTTATTGGCCATTGTGTCAGCTAAAAGAATGGGAGAGCTCCATGCCTTTTCGGTGCATGAGGAATGCTGCCGCTTCTTCCCGGGTTATGCTAGGGTGGTGCGATGCCTGATCCCTGCATTCTAGCCTAAGGTCTTGTCTCGTCCGAGATGGTGAAGCAGAGTTGAGTGGGCAGTCACTGTTCTCTTCAGGGCCTTAACGGTGTACCTTCATCGGACAAGTGCCCACAGGGCAACAGACCAGCTCTTTGTCTGTTACAAACCTAACTGCCTTGGGCAACCAGTCATCAAGACTAAGCCCTGTCTTTGGGTTGTGGATGCAATCCAACAGACATATAAAGGGGGCAGGCAAGCTGGCTGGTCTCCGCAGAGGTGCATGTGCCTTCCATGCAAGGTCTCGCTACCTCATGGTAGAGGGGCACCATGGCGAGGTACCCCTCTCTCAAGTTCTACTGCACTGCACCTCTTTTGCTGAACGTGTGCGCTCAGTGTTGCAGGACATGGCTTACCATGCGTCTGGGACCATGGTTGTTAAAAGAATGGACCCTGGCTTTTAGTGATGTAATTTTCTTTCAAATCTAGCCTTGCAACCTTGCAGGCTAACTAAACATATGGAATATCTAGGGTGGAGAGATCCTGGGTTACACATGTAACCCTCCCGTATCATATCAGAAGTCGTCTTAGTGTAC
The DNA here is from genome assembly GCA_005408345.1 of Macquaria australasica. NCBI lineage: Eukaryota > Metazoa > Chordata > Actinopteri > Centrarchiformes > Percichthyidae > Macquaria > Macquaria australasica. The sequence goes on along the minus strand of SEMN01001961.1, from coordinate 13,490 downwards.
CTTTTCAAAATGTTACTACACATTGCATGTTGCATCATCTTCTGCAGCTGCCTTGGCTGTTAGATGAACACCAACTGTATTTACTGTAGAAATCTCATTATAAAAAAGCTTTTCATAACAATGAACAGCACACTGTGTAACAACAGTGTCAATCCACAGAAACCTGTACCACCTCAGGCCTACTTTACAACATGAATAGGAGTATGCACGCACACCCAGACCAAAAAAGGCCAGGTGCTGAGCCGAAATAGACCAAATCACAACCAATACACAGCTCGCCAACTGCAGGGCTCCAATATTCATTTATGGGTCTGATGAAGAGCAGTTGTGCTTGAAACGTCACCATGGTGTACTAAATAAGTGAATATTGGAGCCCTGCCACATACACACTCAGATATGGGCTATAGGCCTACAGTATATTCCTGACAATAATCTTTTCCCTGGACCTCTGTTTGTTCCAAAGTAAAAACATATGTTCCCTGTAGTTATTTAGGAACTATATAGTTTGCCTATTCTATTTTTGCTATCGTCTGTACCCCTCCGGTGTAGGTATGTAGTATAGTAATTTTGAAATAATGCTATGTAGGACTCATTATCCCACTTTCACCCAAACTTTTAGCTTTGTTGCTCAGTAGGTTATACTGTACCCTGTAATAACAGAATACATTGGCAGTGTGCTTCTTGGCATCCACCTCCATGTCTGACCACTATGTTGAATTGTATCAGGCCTCTTCTTATTATTTTGTTTGTTTTTGACTTCATTTTATTTTCCCATTTTTATTTTTGTTTATTTATTAGTTTATCATTTATTGTGAAGTATTTTGTAAAGTATTTAGATATTAGTGTTATTAACTATATCATTGCTATTTTCTGAATGTTTAAAGGCGTGTGATTAGTCAATAAAACTGTGGGTTCTATAAATAGCTGCCATGCATAATGGTCATGCTTAATGGATGCCGACTAGAAGATGAGAACGAGTACATGATTGTACATGATGATTGTTCTGATTTTCTGACTCATAATGATATTGATCAATGGCTGTTCTCCTTCGGCTTTGTGAGAAACTGGGTTCAGCTTTAGAGTGCTTGACCAGAGGAACCATGAAATTCATGTCAATCTTCAGGTTCAACAACTTTTCAGAGGTATCTGGTGGAAAGGTCTGGAATATCTCACTCAACATTAAGCCGTGTCATATAAAATTCCCATACACTGCAGGCCAACATCAAAATAGAATTTGCAGCATTGTCCGGTTTTCTAAGCATAATCAGAGCTATTGACTGTACACATGTTGCAATAAGGGTGTAGCAATCTGCTATCTGGACCACGGGAGGTTATTATTATATTTTGGCGACTCACACCCACTTATGCCTGTCCGCAAGTTCCCCACATTTGGACAGCATGAGGATACCTCAGACCCCCTGCTCTATTTGGAAAAATGCCGCGATTTTCTTGCTCTTAAACCTCTATCAGATGAGGAACTCATTGCGACTCTCAGGAATGTGTTGCATGGGACAGCCAGAGATTGGTGGGATGTCGTTCGTCTGAAAACCACCACCTGGACAGATTTTGAAATGAAATCTGAGGATTATGAAGATGAGTTAGCTGAGAGGGTGCGAACGCATGTACAAGGGAGCTTCAGAGATTTAGGGTTAGAATACCAATCCAACTCTCACAAGCCAGCTCCGAAGCAGTGGAGTGAACACTGTTGATGGGCTGGTTTGGCTTGGACAACAGTTGGAAAAAGACAGGGATAATCAACTTGTATATGAGCAAAGATTGTCATCTTTGTCTAAACCACAACCACAGCAGGGTCATTCTTCAAAATCTACAGCTCCTGTGGATACACCAGCTCCCTCCAAGCCTCCTTACTCGTTCTGCTGGCGTTGCAAGGGTGCACATGCTCCTGCTACATGCCTGTTTGCTGATCAGCGGAAGAAAGGGAAGGGCCATCAAACCTTCTCTGGACTGAGGGCACATCCTACTCTCAACACACCTCTCACCACTCTACTGAATCAGGATCTGTGGCTAGCCATTAAGGACACAGGACCCTGACACCTTGGACTAAGGGGCCCATATACCTCGTGGATGGAGAGCCAAAGCAACCATTGGGCCAGAGTGAGGTGACATACACTCTGTATGGTAAGACATGGAGACAATCTACTGCGTGCTGGAGCTAGATTTCCTCTTCCAGAGTGGCATGCAAATGGATATTTCCAATAATGCATACTGGTTCAAAATAAAGGAACGAACAATTCCATTTCCAGACTGACACCTCAGATGAGCAGGAACCTACCCCATGCTGTGGCGCCCTCTGGTCTTTCTCCTACCTCTGATGGAGCCTTGTCTGAATTATTCAGACAGGCGATACAGGACGTTCACCTGGATCACAGTGGGGAGATGCGGTTGTTAAAACAACTTCAAGACAATGCAGATGTCTGAACCATGAAGTTAGGGCATACTGACCTTCTTCAGCACAAGATCCTTGTTACCCAAGATGTACCAATTCGGCAAAAACCGTACCGTGTGTCTCCTCCAAAACTCCAGGCGATAAAGAGGCTCATTGACAAAATGTTGTCAGATGACATCATTGAACCCTCATCATCTGCCTGGGCAGCACCAGTTGTTCTGATTCCAAAGAAGACGGGTGTGGATCCCAGAATCTGTGTTGAGTTCAGAAAGCTGAACTCTGTGACACTGGATGACACATTTCCACTCCCAACCATACAAGAAATCCTGGACTCTCTGTGTGGAGCCAAGATTTTCACCACCCTGGATCTCAACTCTGGATACTGGCAGGTCAACATGGATCCTAAGAGCAGGGAAAAGACAACCTTTGTCTGCGCTATGGGCCTATACCAATCAAAGGTCATGCCTTTTGGACTCCCCAGCAATGCCCCAGCAACCTTTCAGCGGCTAATGGAGTTGGCACTGGGAGAGCTCAGAGGAAAAACCTGCTTCGTTTACCTTGATGACATAATCATTTATTCATATCCAGGCAGTAGTCAGCAAGCTCAAGCAAGCAAAGCTTATGGTGAACAAGAGTCAAGAGTCACTTCTTCCGCCATTCCCTCAAATTCCTTGGGCACATGGTGTCTGCTGCTGGCGTGCAGGTGGATCCTGAGAAGACCCAGTCTTGCCGTCATCAACTCCTTCATAGATTCCATGAAGATCCTTTTGTAGGTTTTGTATCTACTCAGGTGACCAGCCAAAAGATGAGATCATTGGTGTACTGGCCAGGAATGAGTCTAGAGGTGAGAGATCAAGTCAAAAGGTGCCAAGTGTGTCAAGCCTACAAACCCGAAGGTAGGAAAGTGGCCTGAGAAAAGTGACAGCAGAGTCGGTGTCGAAAATACTCATACAGTGTAACCAGGGTCTATCTACGCTTGATTACAGTTTATAAAACAGCAAATACATTTCTTATATCGCTGATAGTGATAACAGCCAATAGTCTCTGCGTTGTGTTTTGTGATGTTGATCGACTAACGGCTGACAGTTACAGTAGTTAACTCCAACGCTGAGACACAAACAGCTCCGATGTCGATTCACAGGTGATTTATTGCTTACAAGCACTTCGGGATCTGGGGGATACAAGCCCGATCTCAGTAAAACTATTCAGTATAAAAGAAAATCATAAACAGGAAACTTACAATACTAATGAATAATTTCTGTAGCCAATCTAAATAAACATTAACTGACAAATTATAGAGCCAACGGTCCAAGACTTAAAAATTACACATTCCCCAAGACACTACAGATACAGAAAATTAAATTAGCACACATAGATAATTACTCTGGATGTCAATCTCTCTCTCTGATAGGCTATACATTAATATTTACAGGTTTTCATTCAACAGTCAACCACTCACCTGGGGGATACAAGCCCGGTCTGACTTGTTCCCCCGGTGTTGGACTTTATAACTGCATTGTTACCATGGATACTGTGTAGCTTAGTAATAAATATGAAATATAAAATAATCATCATAAAAATACGAAAATAACACAAATATGTACAACTTACAACTATCAAATAAAGGTAACATTACAAAATTAAATTCTATATTACAAGATTTTGCTATTAGACAAAGTAACAATTTAAACCTCAAATTATGTATTTAATGTAACATGCAAGAAGCATATGTTACAACAGGAAATCCTAACCCGCTGGGGGGTTCCCTATTACATCTTGTCAGACCAAGGTCCACAGTTTGTCACCAACATCTTCGAGGAAACCTGCAAGGAATGGAACCTGAAGCACAAAATGACCACAGCCTATCATCCACAAACAAATCTGACAGAAAGAATAAACAGGACTCTCAAAGCAATGATAGCATCATTCGTGGGTAACAATCACCAGCAGTGGGATAAACACCTACCTGAATTCCGGTTTGCCCTCAATTCTGCCATCAACGAGTCCACTGGTGTAACTCCGGCCGAGCTAAACTTGTCCAGACCTCTACGAGGCCCGCTGGAAGCTACGTTGCTGCCAAGACCGCTTCCAACAGACTCACTGGCATATCCAAAAATCGCTCAGCTGAGTAAAATGCAGGAATTTGTGGGGAAAAATGTACACAAAGCACGGATCAGACAAAAAAGAAATTATGATAAAAACATACGGGAGTTGGAGTTTGAGGAAAAAGATCGAGTGTGGCTGCGGGCTCACCCTCTATCAAAAGCTGAAAAATCAATTGCAGCTAAACTGGCTCCTAAATGGCAAGGGCCATACAGGATCGTGCAACAAAAGGGTCCGGTCAACTATGAAGTTGTGCTGGAGGATACTGGAGAGGGCCGCAAAACTGTTCACATCTCCAGACTGAAACCTGCTATCCCACAGCAGAGGAAGTGGAGGAGCAACAACGTCAACGCCTCTTGGAACTATTTGCAGAGGAGAGCGATGAGGAGGAATTTAAAAGATTTCTATCTACTACAACCAATCAAGGGATTCCTCCCACCGCAATCAACCAGTCACAACAAGATGAACAAAGACAAAGAAACCGTGTATTGGAAATTTTCCAGGAGGAGAGTGATGGGGAAGATTTCCTTGGGTTTACAGATATATAATCAAATTCAAATAAAAAGCCATCCCATAGGTGAGTTTTTCCAAGGGGGGAGGAATGTAGCGATCTGCTATCTTGACCACGGGAGGTTATTATTTTTTGGCGAATCACACACCCACCTATGCCTGTCACACACACACACACCCCCGTAAACCAGTCCATCCATTCACCTTCTTTCAAATGGCGATGACGCTGAAGTCCAAGATGGCGCCATGCTACGAGGAAGCAGCAAGTCCGCCGGTCAATTCAATTCAATTCAGTTTTATTTATATAGCGCCATATCATAACAAAGTTATCTCAGGGCACTTTTTCGAATAGAGCAAGTCTAGACCGACTCTTTAAGTCAGTGGTGAGTGGGCTGTTGGCGTGCGTCTTCTTTGTTTTTGGGTTATAGTCCGCGTACGTAAATTCATTGTTCTCTGGCTGAAACATCCAGGCAAATAATTCCTAGTTCTTCAGCCTTCAGGAGGATGAATTTGTATTTGTAAACAGAAAGGACTTTTGCACTTCTGTCAATGTCCAAATCATTTGTGATGCACAAATGGTGTTGACAAATATAGTGTTTAAATGGCCAAGCTCAACCCACGACTCTTTTATACTGTCTCAAAGCAGTGTAGGGAGAAAACTGCCAGCCATGAACAAATTAAAAGGGAGGAACTGTGGTCCTCACCCAAATCTGTGAAACATTTTATTTAATAAACTATTCTGTTATTCTTACTTTAACCTGTTTAATAAAACAGCCATTTCTATGCAAAGCTGTGTGGCCCAAAATAGAAGCTATGCTTTCATTCGCTGTAAAGCAGGGGTTGTCTGTTCTCCACTTGTTTGCCCTCATGCTTTCTTTGTCTGCCTTTTGCTTCTTGTTTGCAGTCTGACCATTTATTCTTGACCTCTGCCAGGGTCCATTGCTCTGAACTTGTTGAGTTCATAGCCTCCACCAAATAAAACACATTTTCTTTTCTCGTCTCCTCCAATGAGTGTGTCAGTTTCACATCAGTGAAATTGTGCTTCTTTTTTTATCATTTTTATTGCCATGTCTTATTAGACAAACAGCGTTTTTATATGCAAAGGACTAATTAAGGCAGTGTCTACATTCATTTTTGGCTAATGGTGGGATCGGAAATCAGGCTCATACATGAGCATACAATTTCACGATGATTGAGATTTATAAAAGAGGACCATGCATACGCACAGCTTTATAAATCTTATGAAAAGAATGCATGTACACATTTTTGCTGCTGTGCAGAAGTTTTAGTCGTGAATCTACAGAGTTTGATGCATGTGGCCCCTGGTGAGGTGAATTCTCCTGCAGATAGTGGACAGGGAAGCAGTCCAGAGGATCTTCTGCCCGTTTTGGCAAACAAACCTGTGTAAAATGTGATTGCGAGCACTTGACCACTGGTATCACTTACTAACTTTTCTTCTGTTCATGAATTCTTCAACCCCACTCATGGGGCATAGGACAAACTCATGCTGTGGAGCCAATCATTCAAACTCACAGATTCTAGTGGAGATCCAAAGAGTCCAAATACATCAGGGTGAATTTTGGTGATATGTGTATAGAATGATGCATTTGAATATTTCACTATTGAATGAAGAGCTGATACAACATAATACAATATTAAATACAGTCTGTGTAATACAATGATTTTCCATCTTCAAACTGCTTAAGGGGATCAAAAAGGGTCAAGTACAAAAAGGTCCAAGGCTTGCAGAGTAAACATGTGATATATCTCTTCCAGACATCCACTTCACAAGAAAATGCAGACGTTACAGTGGAAGTGTGCAGGCTAACAGCTAGTGGGAATCTACTGGATACTTGCAACACCAGTAAGACAATAATATTTCCTGTCACCATTGAAGTGTGAAAAATGTGTGAGGAAGATGTTTGCAAACTGGTGTAAATGTTTAACTCAGTTTCTCTGTTTGCCTCCCCAGAATATGAGAGCTTTCCAAACAACTGTGATAAAGAAAAGGACACTGAGCCTGGTGTCAGTGGAACACAGGCACAGTATACACCCAACACTAACACGTAAGGACACTGACACTGACATGAACCTATGTGCTTCATATATACACACACATATACACATATACATATATATGTGTGTCTGTGTGTGTGTGTGTGTGTGTGTGTGTGTGTGTGTGATCTGAGGAGTTGTAGCTGAAAGCCTTCGACAGGGTGTTGAAGTCAAATCATCAACAATCAAATCAAGCTAATTCACTTATCCACATACAAAGAACAGGGCCCTGGTTAAATCACACAATATGTGTTTACATAGCTAGTTATTTAAATCATGTTCCTGCGCAAATAACAATCTCATGTGAGAGTCTTTGCTGGCAGCATTTGTGGATGTCAATGATGTGTAGGTAAAAACTGAGTTTTTACCTACACTAATGTCTTGTAATGTAATAATGCAATGTTTTGACATGTGGATCTTATTAATTATGTCTAATGTCAAAAAAGGCATAATTTTAACTAGACTATACGGTCACTCCTTTATTCTCCATCATAACAGAAAGCTGAATTTCAGTAAAATGAAATGTGTGATGTCACCGCATGTAAAAGAGCTTACTGGTCAAAAGAGTGAGAATGCATGCTGTACACAGCTTTCTCTCTCTATTCCGCACATCAGCCAGTACCTGGACTTTAATTTACCCATAGTGGTGTTAACATGTGTTTTGAATTTGGTGCACTCTTTGGAAATGCTGTCTGGAGTAAAGGTCTCCAGCACTCCTGGCCATGCCTTGGCATCATGTTATTCCTTTGATTATGATGGTCAGTCAGACATCTGGTGTCATACATATCAGGCTACAACATCTTCTGATCTAATTCATCTTTATTAGTTGTAATCCAGGGTGGGGTGAAAATATTGCGGTGCTCTAGGCCTGAAGCACCTATACAGCTGGAGCCTGTTCCAGTGGTAGCAGCTTTTTATTCAAAATTGGAGAGTGGCTGTATTTCCACCTCTTTGTTAGGCCTATGTTTGCCACTGTTGCTAACCCAGTGTGAAGTTTTCCTATACACTGCAAACATTTGTTCATCCCACAGTGCCCCAGCCTCATCTCCTCACCCTCCTCTTCTTCCAAGGTTTTAAAGGGATATTCTTCACTTTTGCTTTAGTAACTTCCTGTTACTAGGACATTTGCCGTATGCACAGATTTGGATCAGCTTGACTTTTTCTTTTAAGTGTGTAGTAAGTGTGACTCTGATAGCATGTTATGGCGTTTGAAACAGAGTAATCGGAGGACAAGCAGTGGCATCTCCACTGGATATTCATAGATTCAGGAACTCTCAATGAGTAGATTTTACTTTAAGGCATTTTTTTAAAAGAGCACATTAGACAAAATGTTATTTAAGAGTCTCTAGGATATGATCAGATTTCCCAGTCAGTGTATTAATATATTGTAACTACAACATTTTTCCACAGTAGCTGAACAGTGCACGTGTGTGTGTGTGTGTAGGGCTCGGTCAGAACTACTGCTGGCTGAACTATCCAGCATCATATACTCTCCAGCTCCACCTCAAGAGAAAGTCTACAGTATCTCCGTCAACAGACGAGTCCCACCCTGTAGTAGTACCCCACGTAGCCCAGGTAAAACCACACACACTGTGAACACACTGTAAACCTGCACTTGAAGCTTTTATGAGAAATACCTATTTTTATATAATTTGACTTCGTTGTTTTCACAGTAAGAGTTTAGGCAGTTCCCCCAAGTTTAAACAAACTAATAATAACAGGCGGGGATAGATAAAATCTCTAGAAAATTTAAATCAACATAAGGAATGCAAGACTATGCCCCTGTAACCTGTTTGTCACATAGCACCAAAAGGGGCCTACATGCAGGCAGACACTGTAGGGTCAATATCATGGGGGGAGAGTAGATGACATGAGGGAAGATAGAAGAAGAGCACAGTTTGGAGAACACTGCATGCTGTGAATGCTCAACACCCTGCAATCAGCACTACATGAGTGTTTAGACAGTACCACAAAAAGCAGCCAGTATCTTAGTGCTTTATGGCCTTAGGTATTGTAAAGCCAGATCGGGACAGAGAGTAAAGGAGAGCATTTATAGTGGTTTCTTATTACCATCCATGTATTTATGAAATATAATATAAATGATATTTTCATGAAATATACTTAACACATGCAGTGTGTTTACCTGCACTGTAGTAACCAGGTTACTGTAAATCTGTTTACATGCAGCAGGTCAGCATTCAGATTTCTCCCCTACCCCTGACCTTATTTTGGAACCATGGCTTACTTAGTGTGTGTGTGTCCTCTCACTGCTCCATCAGTCTGCTCCAACACACATACACACGCGCAAATAGTCAAATGTTATGTGGTAGAAACAAACTTATTTAGATTTATAGAGGCCACTTTGTGGTAATTTCAGTCACACTTCTGAGTTATTTTAAATAGGAAGATGTGTAATGATCTCTCCTTTCATTACTTTCCCTGCTTTCAGTCTTTTATACATGGCCAAGAAATCAGCGTTCTCCAGGAAAAATCTAGCTCAGGTTTCCTTAATCCTCTACCCCGATTAGGGAAACCAGGTCTAGTTCACGTGACATTTAAGAAATCAGCTTACTAGAGATGTAAATGCACTGATGGACAATCATACAAAAATGAATTCCAGTAAAGGAGAACTTAACTTTTGCTTGTGTTGTGTTTTGACAGACGTACACCAGTGTGTGAAGGCGGGTATTATTGAGGCCAATCTCCCAGGCTCCCCTGCCTGCAGCCACCTCAGCTCTGTGTATCTCAGGACTGAAAGTTTCACCACTCCAAGAGAGAGCTCAGTAAAGGTTCTTTTCAGCCACTCTTTTCATTCACCAGGACTCTGGATTGACCCAAACCATTCCCCTCTTAATTCACTCCAGCCACAACATCCCATACTGTCCATGTCCTTCACATTTGCATTGGTTTGTGTTGGTCCGTGAAGATTAGCAATGACACCTTGAACATTTACTGCCTGGCTCCTGTAAGACAAAAATGAGTTCTGAAAGCTGACCCATATGTGCTGTTACTTTCTGTAAATTCTTAGGGGTCCAACATTTTTCAACATCCACCTTTCAAGGTAGACTCTGCCAGCAGTCCTCAGGTCTTCATCACAGCCAGCGAGGAGGAAGGTCTGTTCATAGATACTGCATGTCCCAGCTCCAGTGTCCACAGATGTTGCAGCACTGTGGAAGGAGAGCACAAAATACAACAGGAAGAGAAAGGAGAGCGAGCAGGAGGGTCTGACCAGGGGCAGAGTGAAGAGAGGCAGGGGGAAATGGATGGAACCAGTCAAAGTCAACCAAGGGTATATGTGGAGGAAGAAGAGGAGGACAGGGCAGAAGAGGAGATTGAGGAAATTGAAAAAGCATTACAGATGGTCAAAGAGTGCACTAAAGGAGAAGAAAACTTGGAAGAGGAATACAAGGGAGGAAAGCGTGTTGAAGAAGGCAGTGAGGAAAAAGAGCATGGTTGGTGTGACCCACAGAAAGGTGAGCACCAACATGGCTGATGAACAGTCCACCTGTGGTCAGGCTTTATGATCTGGAAACACAGTGACATAACTGTCAATAGTTCTAGTTCACATGACAGTGTTGAGGTATTGGAGGTGTGCTGGTTCTCCCTTGCAATATTTCAAACTGATTTGCTGACTCATTTTTGATGAGTGATCACTGTCAGCGCCACCCTGTGATTTACCAGTTGAATGCTTTTAATGAGAAGCAGCAGCTGTAGGTTAGTTTTAGCAATCACTTCATCCAGCTCTGCTCCAGCAGTATGAGTGCACAGTAAACATGGAGGCTGATATCAGTGAAATCAAATTACACACAGTAATGCAGGATTACATGCTGCAGCATTTCCTGTGAATCCTGTGCAAGAATGTGGACTCAAAAAATGACTATAAGAGAGGTCATTACTGAAGAGAAATACATTGAATGGCTGAAAGAAAAAGAAATTCTGAGCATAAAAACTGGGTTTGGGTTTGATTGAATGAAAACTTTACTAATCAAATTTAAGGGATCCTTATCAACAATGTAACTGAAAGTAATTAAAAAAATAATAACTTTATTTATATAGCACCTTTCAAAACAAAGTAACAAAGTGCTTTACAGTAAAAAGAAATACTAAAAGTAAATAAAATCCAAAACATAAAATATAAAACAAGATAAAATAGTTACAGCAAATACCATCAGTTAAGAAAAGGCCATAAGATAAAATTGAGTCTTAAGAAGAGATTTAAAAGAAGACCTTTAGACAGGGAGTTCCACAGCCGAGGGGCCCGGACAGCAAAGGCCAGATATTGAATCACAGATCTAGGCAGGAGTCTAAGATTTTACAGCTTGTTTGTAAAGCTTTGAATGGTCAAAGTCACTTCTAAAACTGACAGGTATCAGTGAAGGGCAGCGAGGATCGGTGTGATGTGGTCACTTACGAGTTAAAACCCTGCAGCAGCGTTTTGTATCAGCTAGTCTTTGGATGTTTCGCCTGCTGATACCAGAATAAAGTCTGGAGGATATTTTCTCGACTTGCAGAGGAAAGGAACGACCTGGTCTTGGTTAAATGTCTCATTTGGACAAAGCAGGACTGCACCACTTCAGTGACCTGAGCATCAAAAGACAACTCTGAGTCAAAAATAACACCCAGGTTACTGCCTCTTTTTTAACATCATTAGATAAGGCACCCAGACTGGAGGAGAGAGTGTTAATGCTGCTAGTGCTGAAGGGGCCATTATTTCTGATTTGGAGGCATTGAGCTGCAGGGCATTTTTGGACATCCAACTCTTAATTTCACCGTACTCTTTATATTTACAGAGACCCAACAATTCCCACCATGAGCAAGCACTAGGCGACAGTGGCAAGGAAAAACTCCCTTTTAACAGGTAGAAACCTCAAGCAGAACCAGAACCAGACTCTGTGTTGGTGGTCATCTGCCTCGACCGGTTGGGTTGAGAGAGAGAGAGAGGGAGGGAGAGAGCAAGAGCAGGAGGAAAGAGAACATACAGTAGTACAGTACAGTTCTACATAGAGATGTAATAGTTGTAATGGTATTGATGTTAATATTAATACAAATAATACTAATAGCAATATAATAATAGTAATACTAAGAGCAATAAGCAGCAGCAGCTGTTGAGGAGGAACAGGAGCAGGTGGCCTGCAACCATAGATCCAGACTCTACAGCTCCGGAGGCAGAAAGACCTGCAGAAAGCAACAGAAGGAGAGAGGGAGAGAGGAGAGAATGCACACAACTACGGGAAGAAGTCCAGTTAGTAACAAGCATTAATGGGATAAGAGTGTGTACAGATGGAGAGGGAGAGGAGGAAAGAGGAGCTCAGTGCATCATGGGAAGTCTCCCAGCAGTCTAGGCCTATTGCAGCATAACTAAGGGATGGCTCAGGGCTAACCTGAGTCAGCCCTACTATAAGTTTTATCAAAGAGGAAAGTCTTAAGCCTACTTTAAGATGAGCTCTTTAAGATATGATGGTGCCTGACCATTAAGGGCTTTGTAGGTGAGGAGAAGGATTTTAAATTATATTCTGGATTTTACAGGGAGCCAGTGTAGAGAAGCTAATATTGGAGAAATATGATCCCTTTTTCTGGTTCTTGTCAGTAAACGTGCTGCAGCATTCTGGATCAGCTGGAGAGTCTTAGGGACTTATTGGAACATCCTGATAAAAGAGAGCAATAATCCAGCCTAGACGTAACAAATGCATGGACTAGTTTTTCTGCATCTTTTTGAGACAGGGTGTGTCTGATTTTTTCAATGTTATGTAGGTGAAAAAAGTTTGTTTTAGGTGGGAGTTAAAGGACATATCCTGATCAAAGATAACTCCAAGAATTAAAAGGGACATATAGTTGCATCTCATCTGCGTAGCAATGAAAATCTCAGCTAACACATTGTTATTGGATTTTTAACACTCTCAAATATATATAATACATTTAGCTATATCAGTAGTATAATTGCAAACAGTCTCTCTCATCACTGGAGACATGCTTAAAGCTAGCCATCAAGTCTGGCAACAGAGCTGCCAAGGCTCTTGAGGGAAAATATCTTCTGAAAGAACATAGCAACACAGAGAAGAACATGCTAATGTCATTGCTTGTTTATGGCTTATGAGCAATATACAGAAAAATAACTGTTGAGCTCATTTATGCTGTTTAGGGAACTCCAACAAAGACTTTCCATTGTGGAGCTTTATGCATTTGACTTTTCTTTACAGATGTGGGGTCAGAAGTGGAGGAAGAGGAGGATGATTTGTTACGTCTAGGCTGGACTATTGCAACTCTCTATTATCAGGCTGCCCCAATAAATCCCTTAAGACTCTCCAGCTGATTCAGAATGCTGCGGCACGTTTACTGACAAGAACCAGAAAAAGAGATCATATTTCTCCAATATTAGCTTCTCTACACTGGCTCCCTATAAAATCCAGAATAGAAT
>SEMN01001960.1:0-19012 GCA_005408345.1 Macquaria australasica | reverse complement strand
GTGCCGTGTGGTGTCTGTTTTCCTAAAGAGAGACACAGGCACATAATCATTTAAAATCCAACTAAATGTTGTAAAATGAAAGAGAGGTGAAAGCTAGAAAACCTTTCAGAAAACCTCCTCTCATGCTTCCCTCTTTGTTCCTTTCTCTTCTCTCCCCTCACCAGTAATGAGGAGCTGTCGCAGTACTTGCTACAGTTGGTGCAGGTGTTGCGTTATGAGCCCTACTATGACTGCGCCCTCACCCACTTCCTGCTGGAGCGTGCCCAGGGCAACCGCAAGATAGGACACTTCCTCTTCTGGCATCTACGGTGTGTACAGTTGCACATTAGAAAGAAAGGGAAAGAGATTGTATGTGTGTGAAGAATGGCAACAGTTTGAGAAGTTTCTCTTCTGACTGTGGCTGCTCTGCTGCCCTCTGCAGGTCAGAGATCCATATGCCAGCAGTTTCAGTCCAGTTTGCCCTCATCCTGGAAGCCTACTGTAGAGGAAGCATCCCTCATATTGAGGTTCTAAAGAAACAGGTAGGTCACACACACTCAGTCTCTTTTATTTCTTGCCTCATGCACACACACAGTTTGTCTCTTTTTCATTTTTGCCTCTAGAGATTATGTCCCGTTCCTCAATTCCATAGCTCTGCTAGTCCTAACTCAAGAAGCAGAATAGCCTATAGTCCATTGTCAACTCTGGCAGGACTAGATTCATGCTATTTTTAGCACGTCATAGCGACGACAGCGTCACCCTCCTGCTCTCTAACCTTTGGCCTCCACAGTGTTGATTCTGACAGTCACTCCTGTGGATGTTCCTCCTACTTCCTCATCAGCAGTCATTTATCTGGCCACTTTCCTGTTTGGAAGAGCACGCACACTGGCTAAGGATCACAATGCTGACATAGTCTGTTTAAGGAGAATGAGTTCAGTTGTCTCTAACAGGGATGAATCATTCCAAGGGTTTGTTGGCTGGTTTCAGTCAAACAAGTTCAAATATTTGTTCCAACATTTACAACTGTTCTGTTACTTGTTCCTTCTTTTGACTGTACCAGGTGGAAGCCCTGAGTAAGCTAAAGTCAGTGAATGAACTAATTAAGCTGGGAACCATCAAGAACGCTCGGAGTAAGACCAAGGAGGCGATGTTGACCAAGGAGGCCATGATGACTTGTCTGAGGCAGAGCGGCTACTCAGAAACTCTGTCAGACCTGCACTCCCCTCTAAACCCCAATGTCCTGCTGTCTGGCATCAAGTAAGACAACACTATTCTGATCTTAGGTCTAAGTTTCAGATCTTTTTCTCCTCTATTTCACGATGCGTCATTCCCCATCTCTCTCTCTCATTGTACTGTCAGTGTGGAGAAGTGTCGGTACATGGACTCTAAGATGAAGCCACTCTGGATCGTTTACAACAACAAGCTGCTGGGGGGAGACACCCTGGGAATCATTTTCAAGAATGGAGATGGTAGGAGGAATCAAAGAAGCGGGGAGGGAGGGTATCAAAGAGAAAATGAGGGTGTGAAGAGGAGGGGTAAAGATACTACAAGGTCATGATGATGAGAAATTACTTTCCATTTTTGCTTTTGAAAGCACAATATTTTCTTTTGAAATTAAAAAAGATTCCCCTTTCTTCCTCTCTTCCTTTCTTTTCCTAGACCTAAGACAAGACATGTTGACCCTCCAGATTTTGAGGTTAATGGATCTGCTATGGAAGGAGGCTAATCTGGACCTCAGGTGAGTTTTTTTTGTGTGTGTGTGTGTGTTTTAAACAGACGGACTTTTCTCAAGTTTGTTTGTTCCTGCTCTCTGTAGGGAAGGGGAAGCTCTGGTGGGGTGCAGCAGAGGAGGAGAGACACTAAATAACCACATGCTAGTTTGACCTCCAACCCTTTTACACCCTTGACATATACACACACACACACACACACAGGCATTCAATATCTGCATTACATCCTAATCAAAACCACACTTTCGCACTTTTACAAACCCTTTTTCTCGCTTACATACACTTACCAGATGTGTCAGTCATACACTGACACATCTGGAGCTGAGCAGTGGAGGGGGTTGTTTTGACAGTTGAGCTTGAGGACGGTGCTTCAGATTACAGGGACGTGGGTTCAGAGTTTGAACACAGTGATGGGACTTTGTGAATGAAGGGAGGGACAATGTAATGAAACCACTATGATGTGTTGGATGGGAGTTTGTTCTGTGATTTCTTTCTGATGTATTTTACCCCACATATCCTTACTTGTCGGCTGTATCATTTATTTAAACTCAACACCCATCCAGTTGAGTAAGAAGTGCCTTGAAGGCACTTGGTCTCCATTAAACCTCTGTCAAACTGCAAATGAAATCTAGAAATTGAGTCTGCTTTGAGCATTGGGTCATGGCTGTCTGATGTATAAGACTTTGGGGCACTTTGTCAGTAAATTATTACAGAAATGGACGTATTCTGAGGACGATATGTCCAGGTCACATAATTCTGCATCCTGCAAAATGAAGACCTACTGCCATCTTGTGGAAAGAAAGAAAAAGTTAAAGAGCATGAAGAACAATATGCATCATCACGCCGTCACGTAAACACCATGTGTTCTTCACCATATGCTCCCATCTGTCCTGTCTCAGCTCAGTATGATGTTGTCTTACTGTCTACACCCAGTGGAGTGCTATATGAATGAACTTCCAAATAAACCACAGCCTAATATCTTAATCTCATAAATACACAACACTGGATCTACAGCAACACACACAAAGCTTCATTGACACTGCCTGGTCATATGACCCAAATCAGACTCCTGCTTTCATGTGGCACAGATTTGTGGGTCGTGTTTTTGTGGACTGTTTTCATTTGTATGTTAAAATAAATATGACAAAAATCAGAATCATCAGAAATGGGGAATTTGTAATTGGCATTTTCCAGGTTTATTGACTGTGAAATATACACATTTATCATATTTTCCTCTGAGAAATGTAAACCGTAGATATTTTGGCTATAAATGTGAATGTGAAAAAAGTTCACGTTGTGTGTTCGGCGTGTATCAAAAGGGGTTGCCGTGTGTCTACCCACCACATACTTCAGGATGGATATGTTCCAATTGATATCATTAAGCTCTTTGCTTCTCTTTCTCTACATGTCATGCAGAATCGTACCGTATGGCTGCCTAGCAACAGGTGACCGAGCAGGGCTGATTGAGGTAGTCTCATCAGCAGACACGATTGCCAACATCCAGCTGACCAGCAGCAACGTGGCAGCAGCTGCTGCCTTCAACAAGGATGCTTTGCTCAACTGGCTCAAAGAGAGGAACTCTGGGTAAGATGCTGCCTGGTGATGAAATGAACCTTTAAGTAACTGCACATACAGGATGTGTTACAGATGGAAGTGGCCACTGAGGTTTGCTTAGAAGAGAATCCAGGAAAAAAAGGTACTTACATGTATCCTGTGTATATTTTGACAGCGATGCTCTTGATCGGGCCATCGAGGAGTTCACTCTGTCATGTGCAGGCTACTGTGTAGCCACCTACGTCTTGGGCATCGGAGACCGCCACAGTGACAACATCATGGTCCGCAGCACCGGACAGGTTGGACAGTCAGTTTCCTTTATCTGTAGAAATGATTGGGGGTTTTTTTTCGTGGTTCCACGGTGCTCACTGATTGGCCTTCTTGTCTTTCAGCTCTTCCACATAGACTTCGGCCACATCCTGGGCAACTTCAAATCCAAGTTTGGCATCAAGAGGGAGCGTGTACCATTTATCCTCACACACGACTTCATCCACGTCATACAGCAGGGCAAGACGGGATACACAGAAAAATTTGGCAGGTTTGTTCAACGTAGTTTATCCTTTTATCTTCAGCCTCTGCCTCTATATATAATCTATCCTGCTGGAATCTACTCACTTGGAAATAAAGCCGAATTGAAACGACCACCTTTTATCATAGAGTTCAATTTGGCTTTACAAATGTTGGATTCATTTGACACAGTTGATTGTGTTGCTATTAACAGGCCTGTCACTCGTATTTTTTTCACTCATATTTTAATTGAATAATATGATCAGATTGGTAGATTATAGTATTTAGATGTCTTTGTTTGGACCATAAAAGAGGCAGCCAACATAAATGAATGCCCCCCATCAACATCTGTTTTTTTTTTTTTGTCAGCTGAATATAAACGGGCCTGTCACAGAACAAAGCTTAAAAAATGTTATATGATGAGCAAGTACTGTCAGTCAGCATCTGTAGTATTGAAATGAGTGCTAGGTAGCTAACTTAACTTGTTGATGTGTGTATCATCCAAAATACATTAGACAGAGACATGGTGAGCTTTATTTCCACAGGACTTAAATAGTTTACTTGGTAAAGAGTACATCTACATCAAAGAGACTATATAAGCATAAAAAGCCTGGATGAATCAATATACTTTTATGCTTTTATCATCTGAAGTCACAAACAAAAGTGTATGTGCTTGTTTAACTTTTCATCCATTTCATAGAAAATTAAAATGTAGCTCCTGAAAAATAAGTCACAGGTTGTTGGGTTTTTTTCGTGTTTATTTGTCGGGAGAGCTGAAGACGAGTGCAGAATAAGCTGTGGAATAAAAGAAGATGGATGTGAAATGATGGTGGACAGTCAGAGGCACAAGGCTTATGAATGGGCATAGAGGGAATCACAATCACACCACAGCTTGCATAAGTTTGTTGGTGCAGTACTCTCTCCCACCAGCAGCCAGCAGTAGAAGCTCAGTTACTGATGAACAGCAAGCGTCATTGAGGGGAAATCTTCTCTGGTAAAAGTCAATACAAGTGTGTATTGAAGTAAAAAATGATTTGTGGTTTACTTTAAGGGGGGGGGGGGTTTGACTGTCACACACACAATTCAATTCAATTCAATTCAGTTTTATTTATATAGCGCCATATCATAACAAAGTTAACTCAGGGCACTTTTTCGAATAGAGCAGGTCTAGACCGACTCTTTATATTTACAGAGACCCAACAGTTCCCACCATGAGCAAGCACTATGCGACAGTGGCAAGGAAAAACTCCCTTTTAACAGGTAGAAACCTCGAGCAGAACCAGGCTCAAGGTGGGCGGTCATCTGCCTCGACCGGTTGGGTTGAAGGGGGAAGGGGGGAGCGGGAGAGAGAGAGCAGGAGGAAAGAGAACATACAGCAGCTCAATACAGCATAGATATGGTAATGGCATTGATGTTAACACCAACAGAAACAACACTAAGAGCAACATTATAATAGCAATACTAATAACAACAACAACAGCAATAGCATCAGCGGGTGCAGAGCAGGAGCACGGGGGCAGCAGGCGGCAGCAACCACAGACCCAGACCTCCACAGCTCCAGAGGCAGAAACACCTGCAGAAAGCAACAGAAGGGGAGGGAGAGAGAGAGGAGAGAAAGCACACAACTACGGGAAGAAGTTGAATTAATAACAAACATTGATGGGATATGAGGGCGTACAGATGGAGAGGAAGAGGAGGAGAAAGGAGCTCAGTGCATCATAGGAAGTCCCCCGGCAGTCTAGGCCTATAGCAGCATAACTAAGGGGGGGCTCAGGGGTCACCTGAGTCAGCCCTACTATAAGCTTTATCAAAGAGGAAAGTCTTAAGCCTACTCTTAAATGTGAGGAGGTTGTCCGCCTCCCGTACACAAACTGGGATCTGGTTCCACAGGAGAGGAGCTTGATAGCTGAAGGCTCTGGCTCCCATTCTACTTTTAGAGACTCTAGGAACCACAAGGAACCCTGCATTCTGGGAGCGCAGTGCTCTAGTGGGGTAATAGGGTACTATGAGCTCTTTAAGATATGATGGTGCCTGACCATTTAGGGCTTTGAAGGTGAGGAGAAGGATTTTAAATTCTATTCTGGATTTTACAGGGAGCCAGTGTAGAGAAGCTAATATTGGAGAAATATGTTCTCTTTTTCTGGTTCTTGTCAGTAAACGTGCGCAGCATTCTGAATCAGCTGGAGAGTCTTAAGGGATTTATTGGGGCAGCCTGATAATAGAGAGTTGCAATAGTCCAGCCTAGACGTAACAAATGCATGGACTAGTTTTTCTGCATCTTTTTGAGATAGGATGTGTCTGATTTTTGCAATGTTACGTAAATGAAAAAAGGCAGTTCTTGAAGTATGTTTTATTTGGGAGTTAAAGGACATATCCTGATCAAAGATAACTCCAAGATTCCTTACGGTTTCGCTGGAGGCCAGGGCAATGCCATCTAGAGAAACTATATCTTTAGATAATGTGTTTCGAAGGTGTTCGGGGCCAAGTACAATAACTTCGGTTTTGTCTGAGTTTAACATCAGAAAATTGCAGGTCATCCAGGTTTTTATGTCCTTAAGGCATGCTTGAAGTTTAGCTAATTGATTGGTTTCATCTGGCTTGATCGATAAATACAATTGGGTATCATCTGCATAACAATGAAAATTTATGGAGTGCTTCCTAATAATATTGCCTAAAGGAAGCATATACAAGGTAAATAGAATTGGTCCAAGCACAGAACCTTGTGGAACTCCGTGACTAACTTTGGCGTGCATAGAGGATTCATCATTAACGTGTACAAACTGATATCGATCTGATAAATAGGATTTAAACCAGCTTAGTGCAGTACCTTTAATGCCAATTAAATGTTCTAGTCTCTGTAATAGAATGTGATGGTCAATGGTATCGAATGCAGCACTAAGATCTAGTAAGACAAGTACAGAGACAAGTCCTTTGTCTGATGCAATTAGAAGGTCATTTGTAACTTTCACCAGTGCTGTCTCTGTGCTATGATGCACTCTAAATCCTGACTGAAAATCCTCAAACAGCTTGTTGTTGTGTAGAAAGTCACACAACTGATTGGCGACTGCTTTCTCAAGGACCTTAGAGAGAAAAGGAGGGTTAGATATAGGTCTATAATTTGACAAAATCCCTGGATCAAGAGTGGGCTTTTTAAGAAGAGGCTTAATTACAGCTACTTTAAAGGACTGTGGCACATAGCCTTTAAATAAGGACAGATTGATCATATCTAGTACATAAGTGCTAACTAAGGGTAAAATTTCTTTAAGCAGCCTAGTTGGGACGGGGTCTAAGAGACACGTTGATGGCTTAGATGAGGAAATCATGGAAGTTAGTTGATTACGGTTGATGGGAGAAAAGCAGTCTAAATGTACAGGTTTACAGTTGTTTCTAAGGTTCCTGTGTTTGAAGATAAGTCAGTACCAACTGAGGGCAGGAGGTGCTGAATTTTTCTCTAATAGTTAGAATTTTATCTTTAAAGAAGCTCATGAAGTCATTACTACTGAGGTCTATAGGAATACATGGCTCAACAGAGCTGTGACCTCTGTCAGCCTGGCTACAGTGCTGAACAGAAACCTGGGGTTGTTCTTATTTTCCTCTATTAATGATGAGTAGTAAGCTGCTCTGGCATTACGGAGGGCCTTCCTATAAATTTTAAGACTATCTTGCCAGGCTAAACATGATTCTTCCAGATTGGTGGAACGCCAATTCCTTTCATGTTTTCGCGATGTTTGTTTTAATTTGCGGGTTTGCGGGTTATACCATGGAGCTAACCTCCTCTGTTTTATTATCTTCTTTTTTAGAGGGGCGATAGAGTCGAGTGTTATTCGTAGTGAGCCTGCAGCACTATCAACAAGATGATCAATTTGGGAGGGACTAAAGTTAGCATAGGAGTCCTCTGTTACATTGAGACATGGAACTGAATTTAATGCCGATGGAATCACTTCCTTAAATTTAGCTACAGCACTATCAGATAGACATCTAGTGTAGGAATGTTTGCCTAATGGCGTGTAGTCCAGTAATAGGAATTCAAAGTTAATAAAAAATGGTCTGATAAAAAAGAATTCTGTGGAAAGACTATTAGATGTTCAATTTCAATGCCATAAACAAGAACAAGGTCGAGGGTGTGGTTAAAACAGTGAGTGGGTTTATGTACACTCTGACAGAAGCCAATCGAATCTAGTAATGAGATAAACGCAGCACTAAGGCTATCATTTTCTACATCCACATGAATATTAAAATCACCCACAATAATTATTTTATCTGTTTTAAGGACTAAACCTGATAAGAACTCTGAGAATTCAGATAAAAATTCAGAGTACGGTCCAGGAGCTCGGTACACTATAACAAATAGAATTGGCTGTAGTGTTTTCCAGGTTGGGTGCGAAAGGCCAAGAACAAGGCTTTCGAACGAGTTATAATTTAGTTTAGGTTTAGGTTTGATTAATAGGCTTGAGTCGAAGATGGCTGCAACTCCACCTCCTCGGCCTGAGCCTCGAGGAATGTGAGTATTAATGTGACTGGGGAGTGGATTCATTTAGGCTAACATATTCATCGTGACACAGCCAGGTTTCAGTAAGACAAAATAAATCAATATTATGATCTGATATTAGATCGTTTACTAGAACAGCTTTAGATGAGAGAGATCTGATGGTTAAGAGTTCACATTTAATTCTCCTATTTTGTTGTAATGTTGCAGTGGAGGTTTTACTTTTTATTAGGTTTTTATGTGTTATGTGTTTGATTTAAATAATTTAAGTGGTGGGGGGGCAGACAACCTCTGTGGAGTTTAGGGTGGGTAACTGCTCTAATGGAAGCGCAGAGAAGCGTGTAGGACTGCAACTCTGCCTCCTGGTCTGGACCACAGACTGTATTAAGTCTATGGTCTGAACTCTGAGCTGTCAGGGCTTTGGGCCACTAATAAATTCAGCCAGATTTCTAGATATGAGAGCGGCTCCATCCAAAGTGGGATGAATGCCATCTCTCCTAATCAGACCAGGTCTTCTCCAGAAAGTCCGCCAATTATCAACAAAGCCCACATCATTACCTGGACACCACCTCGACAACCAGCGGTTGAATGATGACATGCTGCTATACATGTCATCGCTAGTAAGATTAGGTAGGGGCCCAGAGAAAACTACGGAGTCCGACATTGTCTTTGCATATGTACACACCGACTCAACATTAATTTTCGTGACCTCCGATTGGCGCAATCGGCTGTCATTACCGCCGACGTGAATAACAATCTTAGCATATTTACGTTTATCCTTAGCCAGCAGTTTTAAATAGGATTGAACGCCGCCCGCTCTGGCCCCTGGGATGCATTTGACTATGGTCGCTGGTGTCGCTAATTTCACGTTTCGCAAAATGGAGCTGCCAATAATCAGAGTTGGTTTCTCAGCGGGTGTGTCGATGAGTGGAGAGAACCTGTTAGAAACGTGAACGGGTCGGTGGTGAACCGTGGGCTTTGGTTTAGGGCTATGCTTCTTTCGGACAGTCACCCAGCCTCCCTGGCTTCCCGGCTGCTCGGGAGTTGCCGGGAGACGGCTGGCAGAAGCTGCCGCTGGTCAGCTCGCACCGGCTAGGGGCTGGCTAGCTACGGCTGACTGACTCTCCATGGTGCTGAGCCGCGACTCTAACTCACTGAGCCTCGCCTCCAAGGCGGTGAATAAACTACATTTGTTACACGTACCATTATCGCTAAAGGAGGCAGAGGAATAACTAAACATCTGACACACCGAGCAAGAGAGAGCAGGAGAGGGAGAAGGAGAGAGAGACGCCATCGCTAACTGAGCTAAAGTAGCAACTAACTAGCTTGTAAACAACTGTGGGATTAGCGGAAAGTCGCTAACAGGAGACAGATATGAGTGCTTAAACAGAGCTAGTGTATCCTTAAATGTATAGCGGGTAATTAACCGCTATAGTAAAGAAAATATCAAAATTAACTGGGTTTAGCTGGAGCAGCTAACTTTGCAACCACTAACACAGAAACACCGGTAACCGGAAATGAGACAATACGTTCACCTGAGCACGTCAGTCCAGACCACCAAACCAGAGGTTTCCAAACTGTTGGGCTGTGACCCCTGAGGTTATAAGCCTAAAACATTCAAATGATCTGGTTTTATTTGCTGCTGATGTTAAGTTCAAGGTTTATTTGATGGTGACAGGAGCAGGAATGTATCTTCACTGTGACTTGTTTTTCATTGACACTGAAATATTTCCCACCGTTTCTGTGAAATGCAGTCAAACTATATTTATATGTATTATGACAGGGAGTAATTATACTGTACAAGTTACATGGAAGGTGTGTTGGACCCCTGACCTCATCACAGATCCCTTCAGTGTAAGGCATGTTCATCTCAGACTTGCTGTTTGTTTGTACCTGTGTCATCAGCTGTGTGAGACGCA
Source organism: Macquaria australasica (assembly GCA_005408345.1). Taxonomy (NCBI): domain Eukaryota; kingdom Metazoa; phylum Chordata; class Actinopteri; order Centrarchiformes; family Percichthyidae; genus Macquaria; species Macquaria australasica. The sequence goes on along the minus strand of SEMN01001960.1, from coordinate 8,837 downwards.
CACACAAACACACACTGCGTTGCCGCCGTTAGATCAGTGTATTGAGCTGTGAAATGACTTTTTATTAGAGGACATTCATTTATCCGTCACGCCAACATGCAAATAGCAGCGTCTATATCGCAACAACTGACAAAACACAAAGATGAAATAAACAAACTTCTCTCCTGTCTTACTACACCTCCACACTTGGTTGATGCGTGGAGTAACAACAGTCTCTCACTCTGGATATTGTTAGTTTGTTCCAGGCACAGCTGAACACACCACATGAAGAAACTGAAATACAGTATTTTAGTGACACTGACGTAGACTGACAGTACTGCCAGACTCACACTGCACCATGTTTGGGCTAAATTGCTCCTCCAGGGAAAGTGCTGTTGAAGGTCTTTGGTCAGTCCTGATGGGTCTTCAGTATGTACTTGACTTGGGGCTTGTTGGCCTTGACTTGGGACATGAGTCTGGACTTGTTGGTCTTGACTCGGGGCTTGTTGGTTTTGATTTGGGACTTGACTTGGGACCTGTTGGTCTTGACTTGAAACATGAATGGGGACTTGCTCATCTTTATTTGGGACTTGACTTAGAACTTGGTAGTGTTCACTTTGGACTTGACTTGCCAAGACTTGAGACTTAGGAACTTTAAAACAATGACTTTGTCCCAGCTCTGCAGAGGAGCATCAACGACTGGTGATATTCAAAAACTGTGAGGCCGACCTCAGCCCTGCATAAGAAAAACACAACCTTTGAATGAGACCAGTCCAGCGATGCAGTGTGGGTGTCAACGCAGAGGGCTCTGTCAAAACAACACAGAGTCATCCACCAAAAAAGTTGAACTTGGCTGAACTTTGGCCACAAAGTCATCCGCCAAGGTGCTGCATTGGCATCAGATATTGTATTTTTATTGTTTACTTCATGATTGTCGCAACGAAAGATAAAATAATTGCTGCAGTGATAACTTTCCAGAGGTGTAAAATCCTGTCTCGCAGTATTATTATATACCACTGTGCAGCCTTATCGTGTCTGATAAGTCTTAATCAGTTAGTCCAACTGGACTTCCTGGATCAGATTTCATTGTCTCACCGGTATCTGGAGCAACACAGCCCTGTGGGTTGTTTTTATTTTGTTTTCGGTCTGAACACCCACTAAAACTCTTACAGACTTGAAAATACTGAAGGTACTTTTGTCTGATGAAGTAATAAGTCGTGATGTCTGACAGCAGTCAAAACATAACCACATCACCCTCCATGCTACTTTCTTGAAAACTACATTTTGTTCATGTTAAGAAATGTTACAGCAGAAACTCTCTCTGTTCACTCATAGACTCTAATTAGAAATCTGCTTCTTGTTGCAGTGCAATTAAAATTAAAAAGAGAGCTTTTCTAAGCAGTGCGACAGTGAAACATGTCACGTCAATTCACAATCCAAGAATAGCGTCTGTTTAATTTCCGTGTGGAAACTGGGCTAATTGGCTGTCAGCAAACAGAGAGCTGTCAGATCCACTCCCTGCTCATTTTAGAGAGATTAGCAAACAGCATGCTCACACTGCAGCAGGGGAGGAAACAACACACACAGCCGATGCTCTAATCCAGAATTACCTGCAGTGATTCAGGGAAATGCTGAAGAAAATTAGAATTTAAAATTATTATAGGAAATTAAAATAGTTGGAGAGACTGAAGTTCTTAGCTCTCAGTGCAGAGAGATTTAAAGGGCCTAAGTGAGGTTTTAAAGTATGTAAGTAAGGAGGACACAATGAAGGCTTAGACAATATAAAACTATGTAAATGTTATTTCCTGCATTTATATACATTTACAAATAAAATAAAGTGTGTACCAATCATCATCTACAAACACTTTGCACTGTTATCATGGGTAAAACCTTCTCTGAGTGGTTCAGTGTTCAGCCTGGAGTGAGACAAGGTTGTGTCTTCTAAAAATAATTCTGATAGTAATACTAATAATGAGACCAATAACAGCAATAGCAGCAGTGACTGTTGAGCAGGAACACGGGGCAGCAGGTGGCTGCAACCATAGATCCAGACTCTACAGCTCCAGAGAGAGAGAGAGAGAGAGAGAGAGAGGAAACACACAACTACAGGAAAGGGAACAGTTGAGTTAGTAACAAGCATTACTGGGATAAGAGTGTGTACAGATGGAGAGGAAGAGGAGGAGAAAGGAGCTCAGTGCATCATAGGAAGTCCCCCGGCAGTCTAGGCCTATAGCAGCATAACTAAGGGGGGGCTCAGGGGTCACCTGAGTCAGCCCTACTATAAGCTTTATCAAAGAGGAAAGTCTTAAGCCTACTCTTAAATGTGAGGAGGTTGTCCGCCTCCCGTACACAAACTGGGATCTGGTTCCACAGGAGAGGAGCTTGATAGCTGAAGGCTCTGGCTCCCATTCTACTTTTAGAGACTCTAGGAACCACAAGGAACCCTGCATTCTGGGAGCGCAGTGCTCTAGTGGGGTAATAGGGTACTATGAGCTCTTTAAGATATGATGGTGCCTGACCATTTAGGGCTTTGAAGGTGAGGAGAAGGATTTTAAACTCTATTCTGGATTTTACAGGGAGCCAGTGTAGAGAAGCTAATATTGGAGAAATATGATCTCTTTTTCTGGTTCTTGTCAGTAAACGTGCCGCAGCATTCTGGATCAGAGGGATGGAGCTCCAATGTTAAAAGCTACTGATTCAGTGTGATGACTCTAACCTCCAAGTCCTCCAAGGTAAACAACAAAACACGCCAAACATTTGTTCATGCCCTCTAGAAGGACACATAGAAGTGTTTTCTGACCTGACGCCCCTATTAGCAGGACAACATCACTCCTCTGTGCCTTCCGAAACCGCTACAAATCACTGATGTGTGATTCACGATGTGACAAGGCTGTGGTTAAGGTTTGGTTAAGTTAAGGCACAAAATGACTTGGTTAGATTTAGGGAACGGTCGTGGTTTGGGTTAAAGTCACTACTTCACTAAGGTTAGGGGATAGGGGAGCTTCATCGTCATGGTTACAATTATCTTGGTTAAGGTTATAGAACGATCGTGGTCATGATTTAAAAATAAGACACTGACTGTTGGTTGGGTGAGGGAAACGAACAGCAGTCTTCCCTGTTACAGTCTGAAGTTTTGTTGACCTATCCATCCCCCACGACCTCCTCCCTATGTAGATAACATCTCTATAGCAACGACACCTGACTTCCTCCATTTCTCCCGTCATAATTAGTACTTGATCACAAACAGAGGTTTTTTTGGGGCACGTGCTGAAACAGCTGATGCTGATGTTCTTCTTGGGAGGACAGTCTTGATGATTCAGTATAGCCAGGGAAGCTTGAGGATTTGGTTTTAAAGATTTGCTGTCATCCTGATAGCCTAATGGTTCCAGAACATCCCAATTTCAATTTCTGCTTCTATACTCTCTGCTATCCAATAAACGTTTCTCTGTGATCACTTTAAAACTCAGTTCCTACATGTACGTACAAACAGGACTTAGTGACATCACAACTAGTTTAGAAGCCAATCATGGTCCAGTATGCAACTTACACCAGTGTGAAACTTGAAGCCTCCAGTGCACATACACTGAGAAAGGACTTTTCAGTAAACTAGGGTCTAGCAGTTAAAGCTTTGAAACAAAAAGAGAAACCATATCAGACCCAAACAGAGCACTCATATATTTCTATATACCTGTTTTTAAGATTGACTGTCAGAGATGGAACAATGAGAGTGTTACTACCATACATCTTGCAGTTCGTGTACATGTGTCCTTGTTAAGCCCCATCCACAGGGGTAGGAGTCTCAACACTCTCGTATGTAGTTAAAATTGAAGAATTTCTTTGTACAAATGTGATCATGTGACAAATACACTGAAGCAATATAACGCCATGTGACCTGAAGCTAAAACAACAACAAAAAAACAATCTGTGTAGCTAAAAGACAGAGTGCATCAGCCAGTGCAAAAGGCATGCAGAGGACATGAAGCCTCATTTGGATGGAAATTTCATCTCTGTTATTCAGCCTTTTCTGTGAGTGACAGTTCAACACCTGTGTCATGTTGTGGTTTAGCAGAAAATGATTTTTTTTTCTTCTGTGTGATTTCAAAAACGGGAGGATCTTTTTTCACTAACCGGCAAAGATGCCAGAAACCTTGAAGCTCTACAGAACCTTAAGACATATTTCTGAAATCAGCATATTGAAGAAAACAGCTCAGGAATACACAATAATAGAACAGTACAGTGTTTAGACTATATGTCACAGTCCTGTCAGCTGTCAGCAAACAGGAAGTAAGCTTGGATTTTGAAAGTTAATTTGAAGGTTTGCTTTATTTGGTATGTGAACAGAAAGTGAACAGCTGCTCTGTTCTATTCCAGTGCTCAGCATTCATTAAAAGTGGACTGAATGAAATCCACCAATGAAGTGTGTCAGTGATGATGTGATATCTGGACTGAACGTCAGATTCATTTCCTGCTTTATAAAAGAAAAATGCTAATTAGCTGCCAGACAGACAGCAGAGTCCTCTCTTTTTATCAGGAACCCAGCTGCAGAATATTAAAGACTGTATTCACCACAAGTCATGTCTTTTATTTGTGAGCATTTCTGCTTTTTCATACTGCAGGCCTTTATTCTCCAAAGGTGGATCTGTGAATGCTGCACATACATTAGGGACAGTCTCTCAACATAGGTCCATTATGTCCATTGTTTTAGCAAGTGAGGCAGGTAGCATGATGTGGTTTCAGCTCTCAGACAGCAGACAGTAGGTGATGAAGGCAGGATCCTCTGACTGACTGTGAGCTGGAAACAGGTCCAGCATATGCTGATCAATAACTCTGCTGTCAGGAGTTGAATGAATGAGCTTCCATTTGTGCCAGAAACAGGCCAACTGTACATCTATCAGGTTCTACTGTCGTTATCCGTTCAGCTTGACAAACAGCGTGTTGCTGTTCGTTTGCTTTGTCACTGTCATCCTGATGTGTCTTGGTTGGCACACCTCAGTTTTAACTTTTCTCTCAAGCTCTTTTTTGTCATTCTTCACACAACTACTTGCAGCACTATGAGGAGAGACTGTCCAAAAGTGTGCGCTGTGATCCCTATGTGTACAGTTTATCACAGGACTTTGAGTGTGGTCGAACCACATTCCATACAAACTTGTTTGTTTGAAGCATTTTGAGAGCTTGAGAGCCTACAAGGTACATGTACACTCCCCAAGGATACCAGAGAGGTCAAGGGAGTTTGATCAACCAGTGTTTAATTATAAACATAAATATCCATTAATAAATGGATTCATTTAAATTAGCAGTACCAGGAGCTCTGGTTGGCCAGCTGCAGTCATCCTAAACAATCTATTTTAACAATCCAGCTGTCTACACAGGCCACGTAATGGCTTGCTATACGTGTGTAAACACGACCCAAAGCCTATTTTACGTTTTAAGCCTATTTTCGTGTTTTCCGCGTGTAGCAACAGTGTGTGTTGGGCTCTGAGGTGCTGCCAAATGCGGGTGAGTCAGGGCGAATTTAAAGGATAAGTCTGGTGATATTCTATATATTTCTAATCATCAACATATCCCACAAAAACACAAAACAACGAGTATTGTGTCTGTATCCAAAGCATGATATATCTCATTCATGACATGTTCCTTCATAACCATAACACACACACTGTAGTTTAGTTTGACTCAATCCCACATACACTGTCCTGCTGCTGTAAATACTCACTGGAGCACCAAATGTGGATTAATCCACCGCTAAAAATAGTCCTCAACAAACACACTGTTTGTGAAGGACTGGACCTTCTGGAGGAATAAACACCTGCAGTCGCACTGGATTCTGCTCTGATCCAAATCTGTTTACCAGCGGGAGGAGAGCTCAGAGTTTGTTTTTTAAACTTTTGGGATTAAAAAGTGGAAAAGTTGATGCTGACTGGAGGAGAAATGTACATTACTTCATGAACATACATTGAAGGGAAATAACAGAAAGAACCGGAGTCTCTGGTGGTGAGTGAGTCAGCTCTGAATGAATGAAAGCCTTCAGCTGAACGCTTTGAACTGCAATCTGCCATCTCACTTTTACAATAATGCATGGGTTACTCTCTATCTCTTTATTAACGTGGAGGGACTCACATGCATTAACATGCACTAACATGCACGTGTGGCCGTCCCGTATTTCAAATCAAAGAACAGAGCAGCTCGGAGAACAACACACTCAGATGGAGTATGGCGTCATTCTCTGATCAGGACTACTTCTATATCTTTACATAGCAATTAGCTGTTTGGTGCTATATTAATGTTCAGTATCTCATATATTGCACCTTTAACATGTTAAATTTGACTGAGTAATGTTGTCATGTCAGCATCTCTTATCCCACCCTATGATGACATTATCAGTTCAGCATGGTCATGTGTGTCCTCTCGAAGCCTAGGTTTGCTGAAGTGACGTAAGCCGGCCGGCGGTTGGCATAGCAACGTCACTCAAAAAAAAGTCTTTACACAGTGCAAGAGGTCTGCTTTTGCATCAAGTCGCACCTTCCCTCTTTGAGACAAAGAGAGTGCCGCCTGGTTTTCATGGCTGAAGAATTGATCAAGACTGCCATCATGTATTTGGCAAAACACATACAGCCATGAAAAGAGATTGCAAAAATGCTTCAGTGCTTCAAGTTGTATCTTCTTGTGTTGCTTTAACAGAGTTTTCACTGGTGGGTGGCTGAAGAGAGGCATCTTGTTCTTGGGCAGGGTGTCTGTGACTGGCGTTATTATTGTATTTGTACCAGCTGAAGGTGCAAGATTATCTTTAAACATGAATACAGTGAATTACAATAATCTAATTATACTGTAATGCAAAAGAACATACCATATTATAAGTATATATTTATATTCTATTATAACTTTTTATGGAGCAATACTAAATTCAAACATTTAGTGAGTGAAATTTCAATACACAGAGTCTTTGGAGGATGTGAGGGTTTCAGGTGAAACATAATTACTGTAATTCTGTCTTCTACATTCCTACTAATGTAGCTGTCAGTCAGAATAGAAGCACTTACTTGATTTCTGAAATGAGGTCCAAAGATTGACAGTCATATCATTCCATATAACATTCAGCAGAAGCTGTCAAAGTTGTTAAGCTATAGCTACCTTTACACCTGGAAATAAAGACATATACTTGGTAGGGTCAGGAGCCCCCCCACCCCAGCCAAATTGCTGAGGTCAATGACATCTCAAGGTCAGAGGTCAGATACAAAGTGCCTCCATGTCTGAAATAAAACCTTGAGCTATGTAGATTATATGCAGAAACTTTCATGCTTTAGTCATAAAATGCACAGTTGCACCATTGCTACACTGCAGCACCTGCTCAGACTGAGACTGCACCTTAAATCAGCCAGTCCCACAGGGCTGCGTGCTGAGTCCTCTCCTCTACTCCCTCTTCACCTACGACTGCACGCCTGTACATGGTTCCAACACCATAATCAAGTTTGCAGACGACAACAACGATGAGTCGGCCTAAAGGGAGGAGGTCCAGCACGTGGTGGCATGGAGCGCCGCAAACAACCTTGTCCTCAACACCAATACCAAAGAGTTCATTGTGGACTTGGAAGACCAAAAGTGGCATCTATATCAACAAGCCATCCACAAGCGGTGTCTGCGGAGTCATCGTCAGGGACACCTCTCACCCCGGCCACAGACTGTTTGCCCTCGTCCCCTCTGGGAGGCGCTCCAGGAACAGCTTCTTAATTTTGCACTAAGACTGTCTCTGCCTCACTGGCTGCTGGCTCACGTTCTCACTGATGCCACACTGCTGCACATACGCTTACTTACTGGCACTATATATGCTCTGACATACCCATACATTTTACTACTGTACTACTGTACGTATCTGATCTATAGTGTATACACTATACTCAGCGCCTCTCTCCAGATGTCTTGTCTCTCTCTCCCTCTGTGTGTCTGTGTCTTCCTCTCTGTGTGAATGGTGTGCTTGAGTTTTGCCTCTTGTGTGTTTGTGTACTCTGTCCTCTTCCAGGTCTCCATGGTGGAGAGGAGGTCATGTGACTCAGGTCTGTTTGATGACACCTGAAGTTGCTCGACGTCCTCCTGGATCCATATTCTTCATATATGTTACAATCTATTCCTATCTTTGTCATCCTGAGTGTCCATACTGTCATTTAACTATGTTGGTCTGTTCTGTACACACGACATCTACTTCATGTCTGTCCGTCCTGGAGAGGGATCCCTCCTCTGCTGCTCTTCCTGAGCTTTCTAACAGTTTGTCCCTGTTAAAGGGTTTTTTGGGGAGTTTTTCTGAATCGAGGGTCTAAGGACAGAGAATCATTTGCTGTACATTTGTTGTAAAGCCTCTTGAGGCAAATTTGTGATTTGTGATATTGGGCTGTATAAATAAAGTTGACTTGACTTGACTGCACAGGGTATTGTGTAGACAGACGAACACATAGTCTTTTCATGAGATTTGTTTACAATAATACAAAATAAAACAAGACTACTTCAGTTGTGTTTGTTGTTTTTTTTTGTTAGTTTTTCTTCTTTGTCTTTGTTGTTTTTTGTCTTTCTCTCTGTTTCTTGCTCTGCTGTTGTCATTGTATCGCAGAGTAAAGATCCCAGAAACTCTCTGTGCTTTATAGCTCAGTTGTGAACCGTGTTGAGTTTCTAAGTACCAACAGTGTGCTGGAGGGGAAATTTAGGGGATTTAGGGTCACTGCTGCGCACTTTAACCAAATGAGCTTTACTGTGTGAGAGCTTTTGTGTGTGAACAGGCTCCATAATGAACTGCTGGGAGCTTCACTACTGAAAATCACAAAGCAAACAGAGCCATCATGGAGGGGAGTCTGCCTGTTAAACTCTGCACTGAT
>SEMN01001959.1:0-19057 GCA_005408345.1 Macquaria australasica | reverse complement strand
TAGTAGCAGCAGTAGTAGTAGCAGCAGTAGCAGCAGTAGCAGTAGCAGCAGCAGTAGTAGCAGTGGTAGCAGCAGCAGCAGCAGCAGTAGTAGCAGTGGTAGCAGCAGTAGTAGCAGTAGTAGTAGCAGTAGCAGTAGCAGCAGCAGTAGTAGCAGTAGCAGCAGCAGTAGTAGCAGTAGTAGCAGCAGCAGTAGCAGCAGCAGTAGTAGCAGTGGTAACGCAGCGAAGCAGCGGCAGCAGTCAGTAACAGTGGTGGCAGCGGTATTAACGCCAGTGAGTGAAGTAGCGGTAGCAGTGGCGGCAGCAGTGAAGGTAGCGGTAGCAGCAGCGGTGGTGTGATGTGGCAGCAACGAAGTAGCAGCATCATCTCTTTCTTTCTTTCTTTCTTCAATAAAATATAATGTAATGCGGCAATGCACCAACAACAACAACAATGTCTGCATAATAAATGTATTAATGCTCTTTAACAAGCGTAATGCTCTTTAATGTAACAATAACAACACCAACAATGTCTGCTGCTCATGCTCTTTCTTTAACAATGCTCTTTTCTTTCAAATCAATAACAGCAATAAAAATGAAATTAACAATGTATAACAACAATCGTAAAATGCCTGAAATATTAACAACAATGCTGCGCAATGCCAGTAAACAACAATGCAATGCCAACAATGTAACAACAATGCTGCTTTCTTTCGAAGTAATGCAACAACAATGCTTTCAGCATAATGCGTGAAAGTAGCAGCAGCAGCAGTAGTAGCAGCAGCAGCAGCAGCAGCAGTAGCAGCAGTAGCAGCAGTAGCAGCAGCAGCAGTATTACTGACCAGCGGCTCCACAGTCGCAGCAGCTGTCGTTGCCGCTCATCCTCTTCACCTCTCCCACGATGGCCTTGGTCAGCTCCTGCACGATGTTGTTCTCTCCTTCGTTCTGGTCGCCTTTGAACGCCGTGTTCAGCGCCTCCTCTTTACTGTTCTGCAGCACCGACACCCAGCTGGACCAGCATGAAAACATCAGATCAGACCAGGGGTTAAAACGGAGGTCAAAGGTCAGGCAAACTGTAGCTTAAGCTTTGTGTTACTTACACCTGACACTCGGCTTCATCCTCAGCTTGGAAGTGATACGTTCTGTCGTCTGAGGCAGAAAATGAGACATGAGATACGTGTTGACCAGAGGACAACACCAACATGTTGGTTCAACAGGTGAGCATGCAGCTTACGTGAGAACAGGTCGAAGCTCTTCTTCTCGTCTGGATTCCTCTTCACCTGGCAGGTGAGCAGGTTGAGTTTGGCAGGAGGTCTATTAGCCTGAGAGACAAGAAGCAGGGCCTGTCATACTGAACCTGACAAATATGGAGGTCCAAAGTGTTCAGTATCAAATAAATGACATTATGAAATAAATAATCATGTGTGTAAAGACAGAAAAATTATATAACCATGAAACTGAATTATTCAATACATTTTCAGCCACACTTGCAGCTGTCGATCGATCGATCGGTCGGTCAGTCTACGACTTTCGTCCAGATGGAAATATCTCAGAAACACTCACAATCCCCAGAGGATGAACTCTAGAGGATATCTCAACATATACCGGGTGGACTGGCACGACATTTGGTATACGTATACATGGTGACCTGATGACGAAGCCTAATTGCTTTGGTGATCCTCGTCACATTTTTAATGTGTCCAACACTTTGGTTTATGACCAAATACCTGCAGAACTACAGACATTCCCATCAGCCTCAGCTGCACTGAGTTTACTGCTAACTAGCTAATGTTAGCATGCTAACACGCTAAACATCAGCACGTTAGCATCGTCACTGTGAGCATTTTAGCACGCTAACGTTAGCATTTAGCTTATAGCACCGTTATGCCTGAGTGCAGTCTCACAGAGCTGCTAGCATGACTGCACATTTATTACATGATGCCACTTTCACCACAAAGCCTTGATCCGTCAGTCAGGACCAACAGGGACGAGCCAGTTACGACTGAACCAACAAAAGACCAAGAACAGGATCTGGAAAGTTCCAAATTCAGTCCTGATGGTGGCGCAGAAGAAAAGGTCACGGAGTCCCTGAAATCGTCAGGGTTCCTCCTCTGGGGACCATGAATAACTGGTTTTTAAGAAGGACCAACATCACAGTCACTGCCCTGCTAGGAAGAGACACGTTTAAGATTATATCAAAAGGCTTTTTCTTCCTGAGAAGCCGAGAAATAATTTAATAATTAAGGAGCATTTGTTGCCCCCCCCCCGACCCTTCTCTCTGTCATCCTTTTTCTCTTTCTCTGCTGCATGCTCTGTCCTGATTGGCTGTTTGAGTCTTCATGAAAAAACTTCAAAATGAAAGAAGGAACAAACAAAAAAAAAGAAACTAAATAAAAACACAAACTAACTAAAATGAGATCTTGTTCTTCCAACTGAAAGAGAAAATTAAACCCAGAGGGAGATTTTTTATTGGACATGCAGGGAGGAGGGCGGAGCTTCTCATGCAGGTGGACCAATAGGAGAAGAGAAGATCTGGTGTCTTACCGTGCCGTGGCAGATGGTCAGGAAACCGTTCCTCACCGAGCACTTCCTCTTCTGCCACACCTTCCTCAGTCTGAGGAAGAGACGCACCAAATCGCTGTATTGATCTTTTTCTATCATTCCTATTCACAAATCAATCGTGATACATTACACTGCTGGACAACAAAAACACACCTGAGTCAGGACTTTCATTTAAAAAGAGGTTCAAAATGTGACATAGCGTGATGTTAGTGTAACCTCAGAGTACCTCTGAGCCATGCTAATGTTTTAGCGTACATGCTAACGGTAACTCAAATGTTAACGTGAAGAGAGTTCAGTCATTTCTCTCTACAGTTTTACCCGGCTAAAAGCTAATCACAGAATGCTAACGACCTAGAAATGACCGTTAGCCCTGATTAGCCAGTTAGCATGACAGACAGAATAAAGCCGCAGAGTTCTGCAGCAGCAGTGTGAACAGAGCTGCCCCCTACAGGCAGGATGTGGGTGTGAAAGCTCCACAGGAAGTTATTCTCCTGAGGGGTTCTGGGACATGGAGTTCACTCACCCCTCACTTCTCTTGTAGAGGACCCCGGAGCGTTCGGTGCCGTGAGCCTTGTTGCCCTGCAGCTGGTGGAGGCTGTAACCTGCGCTCTGTTTGGCCTGAGCGTCCTGTGAAGAACCAGGAAACGTGCTGGACTTTAAACCTCCATGTTTATAATCTAAAGTCCTGCTAGAGGTTCTCAAACTGGGGGGTGGGCCCCCCTGGGCGGACGTGGAGGTCCTGAAGGTGGCGCCAGAGTAAATAACACGTTGTTCCATAAATCAAAAGGGTTCATCTTCTGTACGGTGGCCTTTTTAGGACATCTCAGACTTTACACATTCAGGTTCAACGCTAACGTAGCATGTTAGCATGCCTACAGGCAGTGAGGGAAGTAACTAAGTATTTACTCTAGTGCTGTACTATTTTAAGGTACTTGTACTTTACTTGAGTATTTCCATTTCCTGCTACTTCATACTTCTACTCTGCTAGATCTCAGAGGAAATATTGTACTTTTTACTACATTTGTCTTAAAACTTTTATCATAAATAAAAAACACAATCAAAACATATATTTGGATGTATTATTATAGATTAAACTACCCGACAGTATATAAAATGATTAAACTGAGCTGAGAACACGTGAATCCAGTAATAAAATATATATTATTCTGAAGTTGAGTTTCATGAAGGAACCAATAATCGATAAAGGGGACGTGATGTCAATTGGATTCATCATTTGTTGATTAAACAGCAAACAATCAACAGTTCCCATAACGAGGTCTCGTTGCCCCTGACGACTGCCTCAGCTGCCAATCAAACATCAGTAAAGACTGACAGTTAGCTCGGGGAGTTTCCCACCTCTTTCTGCTCCGACTGCAGCGACGCCTTGAGGACGTCTCGGAGCTGAGTCAGCTGTTTCCTTTCTCCGTCCTGAGACTGCTTAATCTGAAGACCACAGAAGAAGAGACAGACATTTTATAAAGATTATATATACGTTACTCATGACCATATTTTTATGTATTTTTCCTACTTTTAAGGCCGCCAACATCGCATTTAAATATAACAAAAGACATTTAATTCCTCACTATGATCTACTTCTATCAATTTCTCTAAATGTCTCCGTCCTCACCGCCGTCAGGTCTGTAGCCAGTTTCTCTACGGAGGGTTTCAGACTCTCCACGGCCTTCAGTCCGTCCTGGAAAAAACTGAACAGACAAAACAGAGACAAAAGGTTTTGCAACAAAATCAACTTACAAATAAAAAGACACTGCAAAAAAAGACCAAATAATAAATAAATAAAAAGCTCAAATCTCTAAATGTGTAATAAATTATTTACCTCATGGTGAAGAAAATGAAATTGTGTGGTAAGATTAAGGTGGAGTTAACTGATTGCATTTTTCTCGATTCATTATTATCTCTTTGTCTCTAAATGACGTTTCTACGCTGTATTTATTCATATATTACAGATTTAAAAGACTAAATGTGTATCTTCTGCAGAGATAATAATTCATGTTTCTGCTGCTTGTGAACGCGTTGTCTTTGCAGAGCGACGTACTTGCACTGAGCGTGGAAATACTTGATGAGGTTCTGGAGGAAGTCGACGCCTTTCTTCACTTTGATCTCGTTCACTTTCAGGAGATACTGCAGAGAAAAACATGAATCTTTTCTATCTTATTGATTAAATAAAGAAGACATTATGAACTAAAGAAGCAGACAAAGCATATTATATAACCATGGTATCGGGAGATAATCCAATAAAGGTTTAAAACTCAGATCAGTATTATGAACTTCATTCTGCTTCTTTTCACAATAAAAGAGTGATTTTTATTTAATTCCAGCGGTTTAGATTTCGAGTGACGGACAGAGACTTTGTGGCTTTAAAAAATTAAAATTTGGGAAAAACTTCATTGTGAAATTAAAACAGACTTTGGAGCACTTTTTATCCGGACTTTGTTCAGTTCCTGTGAACTTTATTTTAAATTCCAGATGAGATCCCAAAGTGTCCAAGCAGCCAAATATGCCTGAATGTTTTGGGGAAAATGACATCTGTAATATTACCTGTGTGCAGGTCTGATGCAGAGTTTATGTGATGTGGTCAACTGAGGAAAATGTATTTATTTATATATTTTATAGACAGAGCACATTAATGTATATAATGTAATCAGTATAAAAATACAAGCTGTAAACATGCTGCAGTTAGCAAGAATGCTAATTTACATCCACAGGTAAGAAAGACAGAAACTTTACTAGTGACAGTGTGAATGTTGGACGTCAGTTTAGTGAGCGACGTCATCAGGGTTCATTACACACACCTTTAAGAACCATGTGACCTCCCTCACCTCACACATCTGCAGCTGGAAGAGTCGCCTCTCCTTCTCCATCTCCTCGGCGATCTCTCCTCCGCTGAACTCGGTGCGAATCATCCCGTGCTGCTTGGCGTGCTCCCTCTTCTCCTTCTCGATCTTCACTCTAGAGGGGTCAAAGGTCGTGTCAGGAGCGCCATGAAAACCAAAAATACTGAAAGAAGTTCTTCTTGAAAGATACAGAATCTAATCTTCTACCTGGTGAAAATCTCGCTGCCTGCAGAGGAAACAGAAGAATTCTGCATACTTACTACTTTAGATGAGTATTTCTACACTGTGGTACTACTGCTTTAACTCCTTCCTCCCAAAATGAATAAACTAAGTTAAAAAGTTTCAGTTAAAATCCGTCTGTCAGAGCAGCTGCCTTTCTTCACCGCTTTATTTACTGTACTGCTTATTATCACACACTGTATTTAAAGATGGACGACAAAAGTGAAGCCAGAACATCTGGATGGCCCCCTGGTGGCTGGCTGCAGTACAGGTCATAAGCCCCGCCCCCTCCATGTTAGCGGACGGGTCAAACTGAAAAGTCAAAGTACACGTCAAGTAAAATGTTCCCAAAGACGGTTTCTGTCATTTCAGGTTCTTCTCACGCTGATGTTTGTTCAAGTGTTCGTTTGGTTTTAATTAGTTATTGATGCTATAAAAAGGGGTGTGACATCATGATTGACAACATGTGGTGTGCTGTGATTGGTTCAGGCTGGTGTATGGGCGGGACCTCGATACTGTGTCACCAGCACAAGATGGCAGCTCCCATATCCGAGAGATATTTTGGCTTCATTTTGTGAAGACGTGTCGGCCATCTTTATATCCAGGCTGTGGTTCCTATGATGACTTGTAGCATTTAAACTTGCTGATTAGTGACACGATCAATATAGGATGTCTGCAAACTTTAAATGGGAAAGCAACGTTTACAGAATCTGACAGCTGACTCATCTGAAAGGATTCAGAGGAAGTACGTTCCCTGAGTGTGTCCGACCGTCTGCTCCCTGTTTATTTAAAGTATTTTGTGTATTTTAATGTTCTTATTTATAAGTTTGTTAGAAGGCTGAGTTGTCTTGCACCGTGAGCTCACTAAGAAGCTTATTGTAATGTAAATAAATTTAAACTCGATTAGAGACAGAAGACAGCTTCACGTCTGTGTTGTATTGTTGGTGCTGAACACAGAGGAGCTTCAGCTTTAGTGTCTTTAGAAGTGATGGTGTTTTTGTTCTCACAGCTTGGTCTCGTAATCCTTCCAGGCTTTGTCGAACGGCTTCTTCAGGTCCTGGAGGAGGAAGAGATGTCACATGATTAGACTCAACTCCGACCAATCACATCACAGCGTTCACTCACAGCAACAAACACAGTCAGAGAGGACTTCGACCTGTGAGTCACTCCGGAAACATTTCAAGATGATAACGTGTGAAAACACAGAAGGGACCTCGAACTTCACTGAGTGAGAGCTCTTTATTTTATTCTCTTTGTCTGATACTGGCTCTGAATCACACACATTTTGCAAGATGATCATTAAAAAGGTAAAACTATCGACTTCTATTCAAGATAAGTTTCATATCCTGGAGCTTCGTCACCCTGACCATTAGCTGCAGCGGATTCAGGTCTCCGACTGAGACTGTTAGAAGGTTTCGGACTGACGGAGGAACGTGAACACAAACCCCTTTCACTCCTTTCAGGTCGCCCTTCAGCAGACTGTCCAGAGGGAAGGTGATGATGTTGTTCATGTTCTGCAACTGCAAACAGGAAGTGGAGTTAAAACAGAAACTTCCTCTGAACTCTTCAGACGGTAAACTGACAGTTCTGGTTCACGTGTTTGAGTTCAGTCCCTCACCAGGTTTTTGAAGAGCGCCGTCAGCTCTTTGGTGAAAACAGCGAACTTGAGGAAGGCCGAGCCGACCTCGGCGTCGTCCCTGCAGACACAGTTGTCTCCGAACTTCTCCATGGACTGGATGTACTGCTCCTCATAGTCCACATGAGCTGAAACACACAGGAAACACATTATTTACTTCAACTGCAGAAAGAACCAGGCCTTTATAATCATTATTATTATTATTATCATTTCCTCTACAGCTCAACTTAAAGAGCATTTAATGCTTTTAATGTAAAGCACTGAAAAGTGCAACAGAAATAAATCTCTACTTTACCCCGAGATCATATTTTATTTTAGAGAGTGATCTGGTCCTGGGCGGACCGGGAACACCAGAACCAGGGAGGTTGATTTAAAGGACGTTGTTGAGATTGTGCACAGTGCACAGCTCTTCGAAAGCCATTTAAAACACATTGAGGTGAGCAGGCTGTAAGTTTGTTTTGGTAGCGACATGATAGCTTTAAAATGTGAAATATGCTATTTTAATAAATACCATTATTGTGTTCTCATGGGGTTGTTTGATTGGTTCGATGACATCAGACTTTCCTGTGACATCAGTCTGAAACCGTTTGAAGAACCAGCCAACTTTGTGCCACATGCTGTTTTTAGATCGATGAAACATGAGGACTGTTTGTAGGTTTCCTCACCGTGTGAGCAGACAGACAGGTAAGCAGTCGAGGCGGCGTCTCTCCCTCGGCATGCTGGGACAGGACAGCGGTATGACAGGAATGTGTGGAGGTGAGACTCCACCTGCCTGAACACAAACCCACCACGCCGACACCAACTAGCTGGGATCACTGTTCACAGCAGATCACTTTCCAGGACGTTTTTAATGACCTGACATTCGTACCATTGGTTTTGAAGTTTTAGTTTAGTTTTAGCGGGGTCACTAACGGGCTCAAGTTCAACTACTTCTCATGAATCCTCACAGGCCTGTCAGATGGACTCAATGATACAATATTTGTTTCATACATTTCATCTGTCAGTGTTTAAGTTTGCATTCGTACCTGTTAGAGAGGCAGCAGCTGGATATTTCAGCCAGGTATCCTTTACTTTAAGATAACTATTTATTATTATTATGATACATTATCACTCCCTCTTTCACAGGCGTGTCTCTGCATGTGTAACAACCACCCTGATGGGACGATCTGAGCCTCAATAATGTCAGAAATGTATCGACAGTGCAAAACAAAAAATCTAATTTTCTTGGTTTCCGTCACTGTCATCATGCTGTGGGAGAGGCAAGCAGAAAGTTTACTGTAACTTTACTGTTAGCCTGTTTATCTTCAACAATCTCCAACAATCAGTGGATTACTATTGATACTGAAGAAGGTTCAGGAAGTGATGAAACCAAATGACCTGAAGAGAATATTTCATAAATCGCTGTTAGATGTTGGCAGGTTGTGTCTGAGCAGACAGGAAGTGGCTTCGTGGTGAGAAGCATTTGGTATTTTTGGACAGACAGAGGTGAAACTGTCACTCACCCAGACCAGACGTGTTGATGGCCTTCACCGACTTCTTGATCTTGTGCAGAACTGATCGGTCCACGTCCAGAGCCTGAGGAGGACAAACACCGTCAGGACAGAGAGACCAGCACCACAGCTGGAACCACAGCTGGAAAGCAAGTGCAACTGAACTTAATCATAAAAAAAGTAGTGCTGACGTTGCACTTTCATAGCATACAGCACTATTAACCACGACAGAGTGAAGTGTGTGTATTTCTGTCCTTGTTGTATTTAACTTATGTACTTTGGGCTTTTTGGGCGGGGGGTATTAAGTATTTTCAAGTCAAAAGGCTCAGGTCCAAGTGAAGTCACGAGTCATTGGTACTGAAGTCCAAGTCCAGTCTAAAGTCTTCCGATTTGTGAGTCGCGTCCACACCTCTGGTTTGACCACTAGTTTTGGTTGGTGGTTGTCAGACGTGTTGCACCTGTAACCACACCCAACAGTGATGTCACGGTGTACTGACACACCCTGGAGTACACTTGTACATCACTGAAGCCAGGTGAGAAGTTAAGTTACTCTTTAAAGAGCTCTGTGACGAAGAGCCAACAGTTTCCTGTGAACACCTCAGAGAAACCTCTCGAGACCACATCCAGTCCTCTATTAGCACAGCAGCCACAGAGTCTTCAGTAGCAGATATAAATACAGACATTCTGCTGCCAGTCAGTTTATAGATCTGTGATGGTCTCTCTCAGCTGTGTTATTTCTCGGAGGATCGTCCTCGTGTTTTCTACATGTCAACACCTTCGTACGATCGTGAAAATGAAAGCAGCGAAGTGGGTCGACGGCTGTGCGGTAACGTTCATCAGCTCAGAAATACTGCCGTTGTCTGGATAATTGATCCATACTGCAGGTTTATACTATGTTCATCAATAATCAGAAATCACCTTTTCCACATTAAAAAGCCTCAACTTCCTCAAAAACTGAAAACTTTCCAAGACTTCAACTCCCTGAAGGGCCTTGAGGAACCCAGTGAAGCTGATCAGACACGGAGTTTTTTCATTGATCTTCTATGTTGTGTTAACTCTCACTACATGTTAAACGTTAAGGAAAGGTGCTGCAACGCTTCCTTTCTCATCTCCTTTAGCAGAGGAACGGAGATAATGCCGTCCCACGATTCCTTGCAGCAGCAACATTTAAAGGCACCACAGCAGACCCACGTCAACAACATCCGCTGTTGTTGACGCTGGAGGAGAGGAAGAGGAGGAGGAAGAGAGGAGAGGAGAGGAGGAAGAGAGGAGAGGGAGAGAAAGGAGGTGGGGGGGATTCAGCAGGTAGAGGAAGGATCCATTGGGGGGGGGGGGTGAGACTTGTTGGGACTCGATCAGACAGGTGGGGCTCCGTCGTCGCCCCGGGTCAGCTGGGCGGGAACGTCCCAGCATGCAACAGGAGGAGGAGACGACATGAAACCTCAAATCAGTTTGAGCTGCGACAGAAAAATATTCTCTGCAAATATTACGACAAATATATTTAAACTGTTTAATGTTGGACTTTCTGTATTAGGTACATTTTCAGCATTATATATATATATATATATATATATATATATATATAGGCTACTCAAGTACATGTTAAAAAAGGCTGCAATTAGAATTCATTACAACTTAATGTCTCACTATAGCAGCCAGGTGTAGCTAAGTGTTGTATATATATTTAATTATATAATCAGCAATAAAACATGTGCAGGTGGAAATATACAGTAAATTAAAAATCAATGTAATTTAGGATTCTAATGATTGAGACTTTTATAGTTTTAATGTTGTCAGGTTTAGTTTATCTATTTGACATTAAGAGGTGGAGGATCACACACAGTCTCCAGGGTCTCCTGAAAACTCCTGGAACCCCCTTCAGGAGGTCTGTGAACTCTTCAGTAACTGCAGGAAACCCCTCTAGTATCATAAGTAGTACTTCTAAATAAAAGTACTGAAGAGGAAGCAGTCGAGCCTGGACGCGTTTATCTCCCACAGTAGACTTTCACACCTCGAAGGCCACTTAGTGGCCCTTAAAACCTCCCCAAGGTCTCCTGGAAACCACCTGAGAAACCTCAGCTCCCTCAAGGACATTTTAATTGATTTAAGTGGAATCAACTGATCTTTTTTCATTAACTGAAAATATAGAAGTTTTATTAATTTGAAGTTAATTCAACTCAGAATGTCTTGTTTTTATTTCAGAACTTATAAATATCAGACGGTACTTTGCTCAAAAATCTGAACAAATAAGAACAAAAACAACAGAGTAATAAATGTAAAGTGTCTGAGGAGGAATAAGAGGAAAAGCAGATCAATTCAATAGAATAAGTAAACTAACATTCTGCTG
The DNA here is from genome assembly GCA_005408345.1 of Macquaria australasica. Taxonomy (NCBI): domain Eukaryota; kingdom Metazoa; phylum Chordata; class Actinopteri; order Centrarchiformes; family Percichthyidae; genus Macquaria; species Macquaria australasica. The sequence goes on along the minus strand of SEMN01001959.1, from coordinate 7,971 downwards.
ACTCATAAAATGAAGTTTGTAAAGAAATATGATCAGCATATTAGCAGACTTCCCAGCATGCACTGCAACTCTGCAGAGATCCTGTGTTTTGTAGTTTGATGAAAACATACACGATGGAAGCTTCCTGCGTGTCTTTAATGCAGGTTTCTTTGTATGAAGTCTGGTACGACAGCAGCTGTTAGTTCCTCGAGTTAAATAAAGAAGTGTAAACTGTCTGTGTTGTGTGTCTGTTGGTTTCACATTTTCAAAACTCCTAAAACGACTGATTATTCAACCAAAGTTTTGAAGCTGCAGCATCTTAAAATGATGATTTAAAATATTAAAGAACAGCTGGAAACCTGCAGGAGGATGTGATGTGAGTACTACAAGTTAAAGTAGTAGTAGTACTAGTACTTGTGACAGTGGTACTGACTGTTTAAAGCTTCACTCTTGACCTTTGCCGGTTCCTCATATTAGTTCAGTTAAGTTGCAAAACAAAGCAGCAGCTCTGAAGATTCAACTGCTGTTTCAGGAAGTTTCTCTCTCTCTTCCTCTTTTCAGACAAAAACTGACTTTTACTGCCAAGAAGTTAGTGAGTGTGCAGAGACACTGAAACACACTTTACCTCCATGTTCACCCAAAGAAACACAGTTTCAACTGTTGTTGAGTTTCTGCCTGCAAAGACACTGATTGATCACTTAAATTCACAGTTTTCTTCACAGGAACTGGTGACAAACCAGCAGAACTCGATTTTCTGGGTGTTGGTTCATTTTTTATTAATTACTATTATTCAGAGGAGTGCACGGTTGTGTGCGTGTTTTCTTACCTCCTCCAGAGCTGCCACCGCGTTCCTGCAGTGGGACATCCGAGTGGTGAAGCTGGAGGTGGTGGGAGCTTTGTAGTCCTCATTGGTCTCCGCTATAAACTCCGTCACACTGATGAGGTCCGGCATGGTGAGCTCCAAACTGTCCCGGTGTATAAAAACCTAAATACTCCACAGGCTCAGGTACAACAGCCACACCTGCGCTGATCTACAGTAACCCAAAGCGTCAGAAACAGCCGCCAGAGATCCTCTCCGCCGCCCTGCTCATACCTGAAGCGTTAAATCAGATTTATTTTAATTTTAAATTAAACTCCCGGGGAAGTTTCGAGGTTTCTGTTTTCATGACTCGAGGCCCGGAGCGCACCGACAGCCCCGTCACATTCCTCCGTCCACCTGAGGAAGCTGCACCCACCGAGCAGGGCGGAGACACGCAGAGAGAAGGCGGCGAGAGGGAGCTCTCACTCCGCTGCTGTTTCCAGCGACCGAAAACACAGAACGAGAATAAAGCGCCGGAAGTGTCTTTCTTTCGAAATTAAGTACGTCATGCTTTTACAGGTAAGGTAATAAGTAAAAGTACTAATACCACACTGTGAAAATGTACTTCAAGCATCAGAAGTAAAAGTACTCATCATACAGTAAGAGTGTTATATTCATGCATCATTATTATGACATTAAATACTGCTCACTATTAATACATTAATCACTAATAATAATGATCCATGAATATAAGGATACCGTGTTTCTGTACTTTTATTTGAACGATGACAAACAAAGTACTACGAACGTTTACTTGTAATGGAACGATTTAATTCTGTGTTGTTGCTACTTTTAAAGTATTTGAAAACTCCTTCCACTTTTTGTTTAATTGAACTCCAAAGTGTGATTTCTGTACTCGTTGTTTATTAACACTAGAAGAACAAGATGTACTTTCATGGCTAATTTATCCTCCTTCTCCTCCTCCTCTCCTCTTCCTCCTCTCTTCCTCCTCCTCTTTCTATTTCTACCCTGGCTTTCCATCCACTCATCCTTGCTCCAGCTCGTTGGTATCAAGCTCTCAGGCCTTCAGTTTGTGATAGTTAGTACTTGTGTTTTCTCGTGCTCTACTTAAACCTGTTTCTCTGTGCCCAGGTTCGTGTCATCCTCTGGTTTTGCCCGTCTGCCTGCCTTCCTCCTCATCTGTCTCCCACTCACCTCCATCGGGTCCGGCCGCCACCTGCCTCTCCTGCCAACTCCCCCCTCCCTCGAACAATAAAAACTACTAACCATTCATCCCGCTCGGTGTCTGTGTCCTGCACTTGGGTCCTCTCCGCTAATCATGTCACATTGTTTTGTCCAAACAACAGTTAAAGTTATTGAGAGACAGCAGAAGAACCATTGTTCTAGGAAAATGATGGAACCAATTAATCAATCAAAACAGCTGCAAATTTAATTTCTGTTGATTTACTAATCGATTAATCAACTTAAAGTTTCAGCTACATAGACGCCTCACAACAGCTGTTACTGACACTTTTATTGTTTTCCTTTCATCAATATACAGGAGCATGAGAAACCTATTAGACAGAGGAGTTGATTTATTTCACTAACACATATTCTATAAACTAACAGATTTAACACAATACAAAATATAAATATTCAAATACTTATATAATCTTACATCAAACATCATCTGCTTGACACTGATATTTTTTTTCTCAGTTTGTCAAACAAATCTACACCCTTTGCTCTTTTTTAAAATATATAACTCTCTTTATTGAAGTTATATACAAAAGAAGTATCTCAACACACACAAACATGCATCTTAAATACCTGCACATAAGAGCAGTATTAGTCAATCCAATGTTTTATCCCAGTGATGATGGAAAAATAGGATATTAGGGTGTCCATGTTTTCCTAAAATGATCAGATTTTTCTCTAGTTTTAAATTAAATGTGACATCTGGCATGAGAAGGGGTTTTGGATTTTTCCAAATTAAACATGGTACCATGATAGGCTAACAGGCAGGTAAATGCAACAGCATTGTAAACATTCAAAGACCAGACAGCATTCTCTGGTTAAAAGATCCTGTTAAAGGATTTGGTTCAATTCATGTGTTGTAAGCATCGTGATCAGGACACAACCACAACAAGTGAAACAGAGCAGCTGGAGACACTTTATATCTGTCACAAGTAGGATCTAAATTTGGAAATAATGTTCTACGGACTTTTAACATTGGGGAGAGACCATATCATTGGTTTCTGTATTTAATGATAGTAAAGTGTTGACAGGATTGATTGGGAGCTTATGTGGAAAGGTGCTGAATTGTTTTTTGATGAAAGATGTTGACTCAAGTCATGTCACTTGAGTCAGCGTCGGTTGGGGCTGAAGACTACAGGTTTGAAGATGACAACAATCTGTTGGTGTGGAGTTAGAAAGAAGCTAACCAGACCTCTGCAGCCCGCTGCTCATCTCTGCTGCAGGCTACATTAGCCGCTACTAGCATAACACACCTGAATCTCAGACCAAACTGTCGGTGGTTGAGTTGCATTGTGGGTAATGTAGATGCCAGGTTTTGAGAAGGAAGAAGACTATGTGGAATGAAAAAGACGATATCTGTGGTTCTGCTGCATCAATTCTGATCCTCTTTTAAAAACTTTCAATTGTGAGTCTGACTGTGAAATGTTCAAACTGGTTCAAATTTGGTGAAGCTTTATTCCAAACTCGCATCAATCATATTTGATAGTGGGTGCTGCTGCTGGCTACACTGAGATCACAACAGCTGAGGAAATGAGTTGTGATGATAAAACCACATAATCCACACGATCTTTGAATGAATCACAACAAAAAAAAATTAGTGATAAATTAGATGTAGTAATGTTATAAATTTAAGTTGTTTGTTTGTGTGTGATAGTGATGGTGCATTCAACGAAGAGTGATTTCAGCAGCTGTCTTCAGTCAATACTGTGAGTGTTTCTGAACACAGAGACACTGAGGAACCAGGAAAGTCCTCAGATGAAAACCCAAACCCAGGATAAAGAGGTTCAGTGAATGTGGTGTGGAGGTGGAGACTCTATAGAAGGACAGAGAGCCAGCAGGACAGTCCACATACACTGCTACTCTGTTAGAGACAGAGGGGAAAGGGATGAAGGCTTTTCTCTTTTTGTGCCAAACAGAGTAACAACCCTTCGAACACTTCAGACTCCATGACTGATCATTTCCCCCAAACCAGCAGTCTTTACTGTTTCCTCTCTTTCTGATTCCTCTGTAAGTCACTGCTACATGAACTCTTCCTCTCCACTCGACCTCCCAGTAACAGAAACCAGTCAGAACATTTCTACACAGCAGCTGATACCAGAAGTCAAATCTCTCTGGATGATCTGGATATGGCTGCTCCTCTCTCACCAGCGTCAACTTCCTGTTGTTGTCGGACAGTTTGAGGTTTCTGTTGATTGTGTTTGTGTCCAGTGTGAGTTCACAGAAATCTGATGGAGAGAAAAAGACACAACACAGCAGCAGTTTATCATCAGACACATCTGAAGGGTTTGTTTATTTATTGATATATAATAATAATTTCTATAAAGTTATAGATTGTTATTTAAATATTATTAAAAGTCTGTTGTATAGCCTATAAATATTGCAAACATTTGGAATGGTACATTTGCTGAGACATCTATTGTCTGTCACAATTACGGATTTTTGATTGTGTGCTGTTCTGTTCTCATGGATCAAACTGAATCCACACTCACACTTCCTCAAACCAGGTTTCAATCTCTGTTCTCCACCATGGTCCACCCTGGAACAAGAAACACAGCCAGACCAGCATGTTCTCTTGGATTATAAACACAGGAACAATTAATAATCTTCTCTCTGAGTGATTTTCCATCCGTGTCCTAATTGCTGTCCAACATGAAGACATGTTCCCAAGTTTGTCAGTGTAACAGAGAAAAAGTGTGTGAGCTCCTGTGGTCTGTCCATACCTGAGAGTCTCCTGTCCCCAGTGTGGATCATCCAGTCCAGCAGACAGCAGATTCACTCCTGAGTCTCCTGGATGATTGTAGCTCAGTTCCAGCTCTTTCCAATGGGAGGGGTTGGAGCTCATAGCTGAGGCCAGAGAAGCACAGCCTTCCTCTGTGATCAGACAGCCTGACAGACTGGAATTGGCAAATGGTTGATGCAACTTTTCAATTTAAAACTGTAGGAAAATGCACACCTATTCTAGTGAGCAGACATACATAAAAAAAAAAAGAATGGGAAAGCCAGACACTTATAACTCTGATGCATTTATTTCAACTAATAAAGATTATTCAAAGAGTTTCCCCTTCTTTTTTTGATATCATGTTTCAAAAAGTTATGTACGAAGAATAGTCCTCCAGAGGATGAGCCTTTTCATCAACATTAATCTCAGTGTAAAGCAACATTTAAATGATCAGCTGATAACAAACGACTGACCAGATAGTTCCCAGTGTGCAGTGTGGACTCTCCAGCCCAGCAGAGAGCAGCTTTACTCCTGAGTCCTGCAGGTTGTTGTTACTCAGGTCCAGCTCTCTCAGACTAGAGGACTGGGAGCTGAGAACTGAGGACAGAGCTTCACAGCTTCTCTCTGAGAGGTTACAGTCAGTCAGCCTGAAGAAGGATCAGAAATAAACACAAGCAAAATGTTTTACTTGACAACTTAAACTTGTTTGATATTTGATAATATTGATACTTCCAGTGATCCATCCACCCACAGAGCTTTATTGGCAGCTCTGACCACTGGCAGCAGCCTCAGCAGAGCCTCCTCTGAAGCAGAGTATTTCTTCAGGTCAAACACATCCAGATCTTTTTCTGATGACAGTAAGATGAAGACCAGAGCTGACCACTGAGCAGGAGAGAGATCATCTGTGGAGAGACTTCCTGATCTCAGGTTCTGTTGATTCGCTGACTCTAGAGAATGATCATTCAGTTCATTCAGACAGTGGAACAGATGGATGCTTCTTGAGGGATTCTCCGTGATCTTCTTCTTGATGTAATAGACTGTTTCCTGGTTGGTCTTTGAGCTACTTCCTGTCTGTGTCAGCAGACCTTGTAGGAGATTTTGATTGGTCTGCAGTGAAAGACCCAGGAGGAAGCAGAGGAACAAGTCCAGGTGTCCATTTGGACTCTGTAAGGCCTGGTCCACAGCACTCCGATAGAAGTGTATCTCTGCAGATTCATCTTTTCTTGTTTCAGACTTCTGGGAGGTTGATTGTTCTTCTGACAGCAGATTGACACCAGAGTTGATGAATGTCAGATGGACATGAAGAGCAGCCAGAAACTCCTAAACACTCAGATGGACGAAGCAGAACATCTTGTCCTGGTACAGTCCTCTCTCCTCTTTAAAGACCTCTGTGAGCACTCCTGAGTACACTGAGGCTGCTCTGATATCGATGTCACACTCTGTCAGGTCTGATTCATAGAAGATCAGGTTGCCTTTCTGCAGCTGCTCAAAAGCCACTTTTCCCAGAGACACAATCATCTTCCTGCTCTCTGGATTCCAGTGTGGATCTGTCTCAGCTCCTCCATCATACTTGACGTTCTTCAGTTTGGACTGAACCACCAGGAAGTGGATGTACATGTCAGTCAGGGTCTTGGGCAGCTCTCCTCCCTCTCTGGTCTTCAACACATCCTCCAGAACTGTAGCAGTGATCCAGCAGAAGACTGGGATGTGGCACATGATGTGCAGGCTTCGTGATGTCTTGATGTGGGAGATGATCCTCCTGGCCTGCTCCTCATCTGTGAATTTCTTGCTGAAGTACTCCTCCTTCTGTGGGTCAGTGAGGCCTCTGACCTCTGTCACCCTGTCAACACACCCAGGAGGGATCTGATTGGCTGCTGCAGGTCGTGTGGTTATCCAGAGGCGAGCAGAGGGAAGCAGTTTCCCCCTGATGAGGTTTGTCAGCAGCACATCCACTGAGGTGGACTCTGTAACATCAGTCAGGATCTCATTGTTGTGGAAGTCCAGAGGAAGTCGACACTCATCCAGACCGTCAAAGATGAACACAATCTGGAACTCTTCAAACCTGCAGATTCCTGCTTCTTTGGTTTCACTAAAGAAGTGATGAACAAGTTCCACCAAGCTGAGCTTTTTCTCTTTCAGCATATTCAGCTCTCTGAAAGTGAATGGAAATGTGAACTGTATGTCCTGGTTGGCTTTGTCTTCAGCCCAGTCCAGAGTGAACTTCTGTGTTAAGACTGTTTTCCCAATGCCAGCCACTCCCTTTGTCATCACTGTTCTGATTGGTTGATCTCTTCCAGGTGAGGGTTTAAATATGTCTTCTTTTCTGATGGTTGTTTCTGGTCTGTCTGGTTTCCTGGATGCTGTTTCAATCTGTCCGACCTCATGGTCTTCACTGACCTCTGCAGTCCCCCCTCTGTAATGTAGAGCTCTGTGTAGATCTGATTCAGAAGGGTTGGGTTTAGGTTTTAGCAATCCCCTCAAACACACACTGGAACTTCTTTTTCAGGTTAGATTTGAGTTTACATTGGCACACTGCGGCACATGCTGCAGAGCTGCATTTGTTACGTCTAGGCTGGACTATTGCAACTCTCTATTATCAGGCTGCCCCAATAAATCCCTTAAGACTCTCCAGCTGATTCAGAATGCTGCGGCACGTTTACTGACAAGAACCAGAAAAAGAGAACATATTTCTCCAATATTAGCTTCTCTACACTGGCTCCCTGTAAAATCCAGAATAGAATTTAAAATCCTTCTCCTCACCTTCAAAGCCCCTAAATGGTCAGGCACCATCATATCTTAAAGAGCTCATAGTACCCTATTACCCCACTAGAGCACTGCGCTCCCAGAATGCAGGGTTCCTTGTGGTTCCTAGAGTCTCTAAAGTAGAATGGGAGCCAGAGCCTTCAGCTATCAAGCTCCTCTCCTGTGGAACCAGATCCCAGTTTGTGTACGGGAGGCGGACAACCTCCTCACATTTAAGAGTAGGCTTAAGACTTTCCTCTTTGATAAAGCTTATAGTAGGGCTGACTCAGGTGACCCCTGAGCCACCCCTTAGTTATGCTGCTATAGGCCCAGACTGCCGGGGGACTTCCTATGATGCACTGAGCTACTTTCTCCTCCTCTTCCTCTCCATCTGTACGCCCTCATATCCCATCAATGCTTGTTATTAATTCAACTTCTTCCCGTAGTTGTGTGCTTTCTCTCCTCTCTCTCTCTC